>PVJI01000874.1:0-216898 GCA_004026765.1 Micronycteris hirsuta
TGGAAACAACCTAGATGCCCATCTACAAATGAATGGATCAAGAAACTATGGTACATTTACACAATGGAATTCTACGCAGCAGAGAGGAAGAAGGAGCTTATACCCTTTGCAACAGCATGGATGGAACTGGAGAGCATTATGCTAAGTGAAGTAAGCCAGGCAGTGAGGGACAAATACCATATGATCTCACCTTTAACCGATCATAACCAACAAAAGCAGAAAGCAAGCAAAACATAACCAGAGACACTGAAATTAAGAACAGTCTAACAATAGACAGGGGAGTGGGGGGAGGGGACAATGGGGAGAAGAGTTTTCAGGAATCACTGTAGAGGACACATGGACAGAACTAAGGGGGAGGAGGGAGGCTGGGGTGTGGGATGGGAGGGGAAGGGAGGGGGGAGGGGAGAGGCTGCAAATAACTGTAATTAAACAAAAAAATTAATAAAAAAAATTTTATTTCTTAAAAAAAAGATTGATTTGATTTCACTCATATGTAGGGTATAAAACTGAAGGCAACAAATAAACAAGACAAACAAGCAAACGAAAACTCATAGATGCAGATAACAGGGTGGCGGTTACCAGAGGGAAGAGTGGGTAAGGGAGTAATGAAGGGTAATGGGGTCAAACGTATGGTGATGCAAGATTTGACTTTGGGTGGTAAACGCATAACGCTATATACAGGTAATTCATCACGTCACCCTAATAAATTTCACTTCAAAAAAAAGAATAAGGAAGAGCAAAATAGACAATATTTGATTGGCAGAGGCTACACAGAGGTGAGAGGAACAAGGAAGAAAGAAGATTGCAATATTATGATTAATTACAATGATAGATCCAAGTGATGTACAGCATTTGTGGTTAAGCAGAGCATTCACAGGGACATGAAAGTTGTTGAAGTTTCCATTTGCTGATACAGCACCCTGGGGCAGGAGCAGACCCATCTTGAACCTAGTAAATTATTTTGACACAGGCAAATTCCACTAATGTGTAACTGCTATGAAGATAATGAGAGAAAAACAGTCTAGACAGATGATGGTTTTACCTTCAGCGACACCAACTAAATGCATTCCCTTTAGTTCAAAGTAGTTCAGTTCGGTGTTTATTGAGTCTACACTGGGTGCAAACGAGACACACACTCCGGTGAAACAATTCATTTTGAATCACAGTATTTAACATGTCGTCTAATCCACCCTTCTTTTACAGATTCGAAGGCAGAAACAAGAGTGTTTAGTGATGTTTTGCATGAGGTCAGCCTAATTATTAAAACTTGGTGGCAACACCACGAAGAACTAGGCCAAGCATTCTGCCTGTGGTGCATGCCCGCCAATATTTTTCACCCTTTCTGGGAAACCTTCCCTGTCTGTTCAAGTAAATCTGATCATTTATCTTTTGTGCCACAACTGGGCCAAGTACATGGATCTATCATTGTAATTAATCATAGTATTACAATTATTTACATCTAGATCCATTTATCTGGTGCAGAGATTAAGTGTATGGGCACCCGTATGCCAATACGAGCCACTGACAAGCTGTCTATCACCAGGGGGACGTTTCTTCGCCTCTCCAAGGTTCAGGTTCCTGATCTACAATGAAGGGATAATGTTGGAACCCAGGTCAGAGCGCTATTAATGAAATGTAAATGAGAAAATCATTTTCATGTTTAGTACAGTGCTTGTCACATAGTAAGTGCTGAAAAAATTAACTGTTGTTATTTGTATTGTTATTATTTTTAAGAAGTATTTATTGAGTGCCAACAATATTTCTAGTGCCAAAAATACCAGGGTTGTTCAGTATAAAAAATGTACTGAGTATCTAATATACACCATATGCGATCTCTGAGTACTGGACTTTCAAACATTAGTGAAATCAGTGATCAAATGTGCTAATAATTATCATTAAAATGAGTTAATGCCATAATGGTAAACACTAATTAAAGAGTGGTTAAATGCAGCTACGGACATAGTGAAGGGCAAAGACAAACTTCACAGGGAAGAAGAAACACTTCTTGCTATACCTCCCTTCTTTATTTCTTTTTATTGTGTCAGGGAAAACTGAAATTTTTTCTGTACCTTATGAAACCTGGAGAGAAGTCTGAGGCGAAGAAAAGCTATTTGGGCATAGTGCCATGTGCTGTGAGCTAATGCATAGGAGCTTGGTAAAGTAATACTAAGCAAGAAGGGTCCCGTTTACTATTAACACTAAGACAGGAGCAGTGTTTCCTAAGAAAAAGGATCTAGGTCAGGTAATAAGAACACCAATGACTCACATACATGAGAGAGAATGGTCTTTGAGGAAAAAATGATTATGCTCGCTAATCCTTCGTGTCCTCTTTCAGGAGGAAACTAAATAAAACCCAACATTGAGGCCCATCGGTTCCTCCCCTCCACACACACAGGCGCTTTCACCCACAGGTCTCCCCTCTCTCAGCCCCACACTCCCCGCTCCAACGCCACTAGACGGTGCTACCATACGAACGTCTTCCCTCAGCCACCTGAGTTATATTACTATTAACAGATAACTTCTGTGATTTGCTAAAAGTCTGTTAGATTTGTATTTTCTTTTGTTGTTGTTGTTGTTCGTCATTTCATTTATTTTTTCTTCCACTTTTATTTATTTTTAATTACTTTATTGTTGTTCAGTTACAGTTGTCTGCATCCTCTCCCCTCCCCCCACCCCCTCCAACCCCACCTCCCTTCCCTGCCTCCCTCCTCCCCCTTGATTCTGTCCATGTGTCCTCTATAGTGGTTCCTGAAGACCCTTCTCCCTATTGTCCCCTCTCCCCTCCCCTCTGGCCACTGTCAGACTGTTGTTAATTTCAATGTCTCTGGTTATGTTTGTCTTGCTTTTTTCTTTTGTTGATTATTTTCTTAACATGGCCAAAGTATAATTATAGCACATGCACACATCAAAAAAAGGAATGGAAGCTATGACAACATGAACATCGCACTAATCATCAATAATCACAACCAAACGTGAGTCTCACAGAACTTTTAAGCAAGATACTTGAAACATTAACACTGAAAAGCATACAGTGGTGGATTTTATATGTGTAGCTACTCAGTTGAAGGTGAAAAAATGCAATTAACTCCTTTTTACAGTCCAGTGTATTATTCCCATGATCATTACTTAGCTAAGCTACTTAAGGATAACTGTCCTTTAGAGAAAGGACTTTGATTCTCATTAACTAGATTTCTGACCCATAGAGGAGTTTTAGTATTTATTTTCAGGTGCTTTATTTTTTTTTTCAATTTAGTACTTCATCAAAATTGTAGGTAGTAGTGTGATTTAAAATCTTTTTGTCAAAGGTTCTTATTTAATATATCTTATCAGACTGCTGGTTTAAGTCCAAAATATAAAGGTCGAACTTCTTGACATAATTATTCTTTAAAAATTTATAGTTATACAGATTTTTAGCTGACATACTCTCCGCATTAGTTTTGCTTTGGGAGAAGGTTCTCTTTGAAATTTAGAAAACCAAAATAAGCAATAATCATTCTAGTCTCTCGAGAGATAAGCAAAAGAAATCAGTTGAAGTCATATATGCATGTCATAGAGACAGTTAATAATCCAATGTGAAAGAACTAGAGATAAAGAACACATCAATTATCCTAGAAAATGGAACTGTAATAAAAAATAAAGCATACTGTATTTGAGATCATCAAAGAGTGGGATAATAAGGAATGACTGGCATTTACATACTCTGCTCCTTCAGAGAAATTGGAGTGATTATAGTTTTACTGAAACCTTTAATAGAGTGGCATTAGGATTTATTAGCACAATATTTTCAAAATAAGGAATACAGATACTTGAAGCATGTCATATTTTTCCTATAAGTAAAAGAATTTAATGAGCTTAAATTCTGTATTTTTGTAGCTCTTCCATAATTACCTTAAAATTTTATATCAGTTGTAAAGTTTAAATATTATTACTACTTCCTGTGATTGGGTCCCCACAACCACCCCAAAAGGAAAAAAGTCTATGTATGGGGAGGAAAGCGTAAAGAGAAAAATGGGCTCTTGTGTATGCTCTTTAGAAATGAGAATGCTGAGTGAGTTGTTTTTGCCTTTTTCCCCAGGTTTCCAAGTCTTGAGTGAGGAAGTCATTACTATGTCCCTGTCACATCAGAAAGAAAAAGATCAGAGGAACATCTGCAAAGGCCCACAGGTGAGAGAGGCAGAGCCTGACCATGTTCACGGACGGCCAACTGTTCAGAACACAGGAATGTCTGTTGAAAAAGGACACCAACAGGAGGCCAGACTGAGAAGCCATGGGTGCAGAGTAACCTCTGCTGCCTCTGAAGCTTGGACTTTATACTAAAGCAATTGAGAGCCATTTAAGAGTTTTCATTAAGGGAATAATACTATCAGCTCTGAGCTCTAGAAAGATCCCTCAGGCTGCGGAGTAAACAACAAGGTAAAAGGAGCAATATTGGAAGAAGGAAAACCAATTGGGAGGCAATGCAGTATTCCAGGGGAAGATAAAGTGTTATGAACAGAGTTTATGGCAGTGAGGCTAGAGAGAGGCAGCTGGCTATGAGAGAGATTAGGGAGGCAGAAGCTGCCAGACTTGGTGATTGATTGTGCAACAATGAGGTTGAGGCACTAGAATGACAGGCAGAATCCTCCCTCAGGTAACAGGATAAATAATGGTGCCTGAGTTTCCTTTGGAACATCCAGGGGTGATAGCCACTAAGCAGACTGCTGTGCACGTCAAGTGCTCAGCAGAATGACCTGGGCTGGAGGTAAAGACCCCTGTAAAAGATGTATTTCTTCTGCACTTCTATAGCAAGCTGTATCTACGTCTTATTGTCATATGAATCACATTATTGAAATTATAGGTTCACTCTCTGTCTCCTCTACTAAGTTGTACGTTCACTGAGGACAGGCACCATTTGTATTCATCCGTCTATCTCTAGTACTCAACAAATAATTTTAAGAATATTCACCAGGTAATGATTTTACGTGCACAAACTTATTTAAGACACAACAACCCTACAGAGGAGTAGGATTATTATCAGATGAGAAAACTGAGGCTAAGAATCAGTAAATAAATGTACCAAAGTCCTGCTGCTAGTGAAAAACAGACACTGAATGTGGATTGTTACTTTAGGCACATAGTAGGTCGTTAATATCTGCTAATTTAAGTAAATTGACCTGAGGACTATATAGGAAATGTGTTACCTAAATAGCCGGAGGAAAGGGGATGGGGAGCATGAAGGCCCTAACAGAGAAGGAAGGAGGTGATGGGCAAGGATGTGAGGGAAAATGGACGCCTCCACTGCTCCCGAATGCAATGCCGGTCAGGACAGTTAGGTTTCTCGTGGAGACTGTCTGCAGATTTGAGGGGACAGGCACTGATTAGAGCTTCTGCACTCACTCCTATGGGGAAGAGGGGTTCTGCCCACTTCGTTTACCTCCGGAAATCAGAGCCCTCCCCTGTGCCCTCTGTCACTGGGGAGCTCTACACATCAGCCCCTTCCCCAGTGTCTAGTTTTCTCCCAGTCACCTCAGATGAATTCCCTCATCTATGAGTGACATCCCAGTGATGTGCACTACTGGCCGTTCCTGAAAATGACCAACCTTTCCTGGTTATTTCTTCTACTACCCTAATCCTTTCTTTACCAGCAATTAGAGTCATCTCTCTTTTTTTTTTTTTTTTTAAGATTTTATTTATTTATTTTCAGAGAGAGGAGAAGGGAGAGATAAAGAGCAATGTATGGTTGCCTCTCACATGGCCCTCACTGGGGACCTGGCCCGCAACCCAGGCATGTGCCCCAACTGGGAATCAAACCGAGACCCTTTGGTTCCCAGCCCGTGCTCAATCCACTGAGCTACACCAGCCGGGCCAGAGTCATCTCTCTTAAACACAAATCTAATCACAGCATTCCTTTGAATCCTTCAGTGGGATCCTCTTGGAACAAGGATCAAAGTCCTCACAGAGATCTACAGAACCCTGCATGACCTGGCCCTTGCCTGCCTCTCCCATCACAGCACAGCCCACCCCGCCTTTGTTTCGGGCACAGCACTGATTTGCCTCCAGTTCCCCAAGTGCACAGGGACCCCTCTAGCTACATCCTGTTTCCTCCACCTCAGTGGCTCCCCAACTCTTTCTTAGATCATTAACTCCAACTCATTCCTCGGGTACCAGTAAAACACCACCTATTGTTAAAATATTCTCCAGCCCCCTTGAAAAAATCAAATTCCTTGTATAAGCCCCCCCCATTTTCCTCTATTGTGCTTCGTAATTATATATTTATTTACAGGACTTTTATTTCTCTCTTTTTCTTCTCCTGCTTTCTCTGTATGTTCCATAAAGGCAGAAACAGTCATTTTTCTCATATTTGTATCCCTAGTGCCCAGCAGGGGATCTGGTGCAGGGAAGGTCCTGAAAACACACATACTGTCTGGCTTCTCCTCAGTTTTCTTTTTCGGTTGGGCTTCTGGAATTCCACGGAGCTGGGGCACACCAGTATATCTTGCAAGATCCCTCTGCCTTGGCACTATTGACATTTTGGACTGAGTTAATCTTTGTTTTGGGGGGCTGTCCTGTGCATTGTAGGATGTTAGCAGCATTGCTGACCTGACCCACCAGAAGCCAGTAGCACTCACTGATGCCCCAAGTCATGACACTTTTATGTCCCTGGTCATTGCCAGATGTCTCCTGGGAAGGGGGAGGGGGGAAAGCCAAATTACCTCAGAAAAACAACTGTATCAGGAGCTGCAGTGAGAGAGAGGGCAGAGAAAAGGAAGAAGATTCACCTTTGGAAGGAAAAGAAAATCCTCCTTCAGTGGCTTCTGATGTCCAGGCCCTTCACAAATTGGTGACTTATTATTTTCCTTGACCTCAAATCCTCTTGAGTCTTTTTTTTTAAGATTTTATTTATTTATTTTCAGAGAGAAGGGAGGGAGAAAGAGCAATGTATAGTTGCTTCTCACATGGCCCTCATTGAGGACCTGGCTCGCAACCCAAGCATGTGCCCCAACTGGGAATCGAACCGGGACCCTCTGGTTCCCAGCCTGCGCTCAATCCACTGAGCTACACCAGCCGGGGCCCTCTTGAGTCTTTTTTTCCAAATGTATTTGTGTGTCCATTCCTTCTGTACCAAGCCTTTAACTTCCCTCAATGTTTACTCTTTAATCTCAAAATAATTGTACTGAATTATGTGTTGATCCCATGTAAATCCCCTCCACTTCCTACAAGGTTACTGGTTGCTAACATTACCTAGGGTTTTTTCTTGAGCCTGCAATTCCTCATATGAGTTAACTAAAGTCACAGATGTGTCCCATCATAAACCACACAAAAATTCAGTGCCTGAAAACAGCAATTATTTGTTGTCATGGATCTAAGGGTCAGCACAGGGTTGGCTAGAGTACACTGAGCTGGGCTTGTCAGGAGTCATTGGCTCTGATTTCATCTGTCTCTCATCCAGGACCACAGTACTAAGCAAGACATGTTCTTCTAATGGTGAGGACAGAATAGAGCAAGCCCAAAAAGCAAATACTTGTAAAGTCCTCAGCTATGTCACACCTGTTAATGTGCCACTGACCAAAGCAAATCATGTGGCCAAGTCACATAAGGGCATAGAATCACCAGGCAAAGAGGAATGAGGAACTGCAGCCATTGTATTCTACTTCATATCCCATTTAAATTGTCATTATTTCCAATCTTTTACTCAATCCCTTGAGTCTCGTAGATGTGCTTTCAGGAGTTGGCTGCTTTTGCCCTGGCTTGTGTAGCTCAGTGGATTAAGCGTAGGCTACAAACCAAAGGGTCACTAGTTTGATTCCCAGTCAGGGCACATGCTTGGGTTGCAGGCCAGGTCCTCAGTGGGGGCCATGTGAGAGGCAACCACACATTGATATTTCTCTCCCTCTCTTTTTCCTTCCCTTCTCCTCTCTAAAAATAAATAAATTAAATCTTTTTTTTAAAAAGAGTAGGCTGCTTTTGCCAGCAAATGTGGTAATACAATAATGGCCCAGTGCACATATACTAAACTTTACTTATTAATATTCAATGCAGGTGCTAACAGCCTACCTATCAACATTTGATTTATAAACAGGACAGATGTGTCCCCTGATATCGCTGTGTAATTTCACTCAATTTTCAGAATAGATAGTGCTTTACTCCTACACAAGAGGACAAATTACCACCATTTTTAAAGCTTTGATTGCACACTTTGCCTTCTCAAATTAGTCACTTCCTACAAATGGGAAAACTAGGAATAACCAAATATACAATATTAATCAAACACATAAAGACCAGAGAGTTTCATCTATAATATTCTTCTATTATAATACAGGAGGTTTACAATACATATGGCAAATAAAGGGAGCAGAAAATGACAATAAATCCCTTTTGGAGACTGATAACATGTTCATGAGAATTATGTGTGGGCACAAAATGTCTAAATATTAATTATTTAAGGCCATTAAGTCAAAATGGCTTATTTCTTTTCAGATTAAGCTTTTGTGCCACTGGAATTCTAGATTATCCAAGTTAAAAGTTTCACCTGTTGTCTTGAATTTTGAAATTGGGGGGGAAAGCAGCTGATTAGTCCCATTCCCAGTCTAGCGGTCACTGTGAGTAATCAGGCAAACACCTGGTAACTCAGCCGTCCATCTGCCCAAGGAAGAGCAATGGAAAGGTTACAGTCAGTAACCTGCAGGGCTCCAGCCCTCCTGTGGATGCCTGGTTTTCCTTAGACTCCATCAAGTTCATCAAACAGTCCAAGTGCTATGCTGGCTCTTTGGAAACCTGTAACATTACAGAGTTAATCCAGACACAAACCCTGTTTGCTTGATATCTCTATTTCCATGTATCTTAGGCATAATAACTTCATCTCGTTTGAACCAAACTCATGATCTGCCTAGCAAACTTGCTCTTCCTTTTGTGTCATCTGAATGAATGGGTCTGCCTACCACCCAGTTGCTTAAGAGTGACATTTTTAAGTGACACATTTTCCCTTTACCCCTCCTTTATCCACACTATTCCCAAGTACATTTGATTACATTTTCTAAATATTTCCTGATCACTCTTTTCTTGGCCTCCCACTGCCAACACCTTAGTCCACATCAAATACAAACTTTCCCTGGGGAACTGTAATACCTTCTCTCTCGTCTCCTTGCATTAAACTTTGTTTAGCCTCCATTTTGCAGGGTGAACGGAGAATGGACAAGGATAGAGTTCAAAATCTTCCATCTAAACTTTAGGTTTATTTCACAATGTAACTGTGGTAATAGTAAAACAAAGAAATTTATAGTGGCATAAATGGCTTTGCTGGCCCCCCATATCAATCAGACAGGGAGCAGAGCAAACCACTTTTTTCAACCTTCGACTCAAACTCTGTAATATTTGTTATAGTACTGTCCCAAGTTCTCCACCTCTTCTCAGAGGAAACGGCTACTTTGGGGGCTGTCTCCCCACTAGGTACTTATTGGCAGAAAAGGCATTTGGAGTTCCCCAGGATACTATAAGAGAGAGATACTCAAATCCTCCGATTACAGAGCCTGACATATAATCAGTATCCGATAAAATAGTTGTATAATTAATGAAAAGTGCTATAACAGTTAGTATCCTTACATTATGGAAAAGGAAATTAAGGTCAGTTAAGACTCTCGCCAAAGACGAGAGAGCTTGCACATGGCTGAGCCAGGCCTTCATCCTGCTCTGTCTGCAGATCTCAGCGGCAGCAGCTGCAAGGTTCAGTGAGCCCATGCGAACGTGCATCTCCGGCTCCCTTCTCCTTTAAGCACCCCAGAAAAACTTGGAAGATGGAACTGGCATTCAGATGGAATTGGCATTCAGTTGTATTCAGACATCATGGAATTAAAAGTATTTGAAGTTAGGAAATATTGAGGGATTCAAAAAGTAACTTCAAAGAAAGAAATTGGAAACAATTCCAATTCAATTCAACAAAAATCTGCTGGAAGCTGGGAATTCCAAGTTCAATTCAACAAAAATCTGCTGGAAGCTGGGAATTCCAAGTTGAGGAAGACAGTGGTCTGGGCCCTCGAGAGCTCACAGTCTCTTAGTAGAGAAGACAAGCATGTAAACAGATGACTGACAAAATACTGTGAGGTAATAATGAAAAGACATACAACCCACATCTCCATCCTGTGAGGACTGGGCAAACTTTACAAATCTGACCTGCAAATATCAGAAAATCTATAGCTCTCTTAGGCAGTATTTTGCCCAAACCAGATCAAGCTTAGAAGAGGTGTAAGGGGTTAAAGAGCAGTGAATAATTCACTCATGACCCCATTTCAACCTGGCAAGATAACTTGGTAATTCAGCACATGGTAACTATGCCACCATTTACTAGACATACGATTTTGAATAAGGGACACTTTTTAAGCCTCAGCTTTCTTATTGGTTAATAATGGGGGAAATAATGATAAGTAACTCAAAGAATTTTTTTGAGCATTAAACTATAGTATCAGTTAACTTTTATACAGTTTTCACAGTATGTCAGGCAGTTTTTGGTATATTACTTGTATTACCTCATTGAATCCTTGCAAAAACCCTACCTGATAAATACTATTAGCCCTATTTTTCAGATAAAAAAACTAAGGTACAGTGATTAAGTGATTTGCCCAAGTTATGTGACAAGTAGGCAGTGTGGCCAAGATTTCAACATGAGCAGTCTAGCTCCAAAGGCTGCATTCTTTAATTACCTCTCATTTTTAATTTACCTCTCAAATTAGATGAGGTCTCTAAAGCTTTCAGCATAGGCGTTGTCACATGAATTGAATCAGCTGGGCTTTATCATAGAAATCAAATCAAAGTATTGAGCCCATGCATCTTTCATGCGGCTTCTGCAGCCATTTGGCCAACAAAGGGCAAGGACATGGAGAGGGCGAACAGCATCCAGAAGCAGAAGGTGAATTCTCTCCAGGACAGAGGAGGAAGTAATTATTAGTGAGATCAGGGAGACAAAGGCAGGAACCAAACCCAATCCAATGTGAAAGCCAGGCTTAGAGGGGACAAAAAAATACTATAGAGTTTGAGTCAAAGGCTGAAAACGGTGCCTTGCTCTGCTCCCGGTCTGAGACTCTGGGGTGAGACTGTTGCTGGGCAGGACAGACAGGCTAATGGTTCTGCGTAGGCTGAGGGACGGTCCCGATTCACGTTCGGGGTCCTCCACTTGGTGGGGAAGGGATCCTCAGTTCTACGTGCCTTGTGGGCAAGTGAAATTTAAATTCTGTCTGGCAGCCTCAACTGCATATAAGTCCTTGAGAGGAAACTACTCCTTGTACAGAGCAAGTTAGTCCTCAGTAATGGAATCTTTTAAGCAAAAATGCTCCCCCCTCCCAAGGAGTCTTTTATTTTTTCGCACGTGGACACAAAGCACAGGATGAGAAACAGACAGTAACTTCAGATTGGAGGGGAACGGTTAGATCCGTCATGCCATATGACATTCGAAGACTGTAAACAAGTATCATAAATATACCCTCACAAACTCTGACCACGTTTCAGATCAAAATCACAGCCTCCTTAGCAAAGTAAGAGATGAAAGAGATGAAATATGGCATCGTATAAAAGACTACATAAACTTTTTAAAGCAAAAAGTCAAAAATCTTTAGATAGGCCGTATGAGCAGTTCTTCTATCACTGTCATGTTCCGTAAAAGTCGGATACTCGGTAATAGGCTTCCCTGAATTTATCATCCCAAAGCACAAATAAGTTAACATTTATTCAAATATTATTAAAGGCAATATAATATAATGGCTAAGAGCACTGATTTTAGAGTAAGACTTGATTTTTACCTTGGTTCTTCCATGTTGCCATGGACTTTTTGGAAAGCTCCTGAACATTTTCAAACTTGGTTTTAAACATGGATTAAATAATTCCTAATTCTCATGGTTATTTTGAGGAATAAATGAGCTGCTATAGGTGTACTAGCATATAGTAGGAAGTGCTCATATTGTCTATATCTCAATTTATGTCCCTTTCTATAAATAATGGTTTGATGTAGACATAGACACAGACATAAATGTAGATGTAGATATAGAGATAAAGGGGGGTTTGCGTGTGTAATTTTTACATATATTTGCATACACATGATCATTTTTGTAAGGGTCTAAAGTTGGCTGTTTTGGCCACTTCATTGACCAGTTGAAGAAAAAGATCAACCCAGGAAGTAGCGGTAAATGAGATCCGGGGGGAAGGTAATGAGCACCTCCCAAACACGCTATCCTTAGAAAGTGCCTGAAGCTCTGGATTATGACTGAGTAAATTGGTCCCTATGAGCCTTCCCCATCCAGAGAAGAACTGGTTCTGATCTAAATGCAGAGGATTCACTGTGCCCATCTCCTCAGTCTTTACCTTTTATCTTAATGCTTCAGTCATCGGGACTCTGTCACACAGAATAATAAAGGTGAGAAAGTTCAGAGAGGAACCTATAATCCCACCTCACTTCCACAGATAGGACAACTAAGGGCCAGAATCAAATGGGATCTCCTCCCTTAGTCCCATAAGGAAGATATTATTAGAGCAAGAACAAGATCTCAGTATTTTGAAGCCAATCTAGTGCCCTTCCCACCTTATCCTGCTACTTCCCCAAGGGTACAGGGTCAGGGTGTAAAAGGGTGACCCATGTGACATGTCTTCTCTCCAGAGATCAAGGTCATTCACTATTGTAGCTCCCAGTGCTTCGTCCTTACGTCACCACTCTTTACTTCCCACTCCACGCATTCTCAATGAGAGAGCTCATTAACCCTCATCTCCATAGTCATAGTTCCCAAACAGCGTCTCCAGCTCAGATATTCCTACTGAGGCACATTCTGATATATCCAGCTGGATGTGCCACAGGTGAGAAAACTAACTCAGAGTGAAAATTACAATCTCCCCTCACACTCCTTTCTCTCTTCTTTCGTTCACTACCTCGGTATAAGGCAGCCACATCCCCCTTGCAAGGCATTCATATGTGACCCATGCTAAAACTAGATTGACTCACTCTAAAATTCAAGTTGACCACATTACTCATGAGAAAAAAAAAAATCCTTCAATGATTTCCTTTTATTTCAATATATATTCCAGACACCATAGGAGTCTCTGGCTCTCCTTCCACCAATATCTGTCATGCCCTAGACAGTTCCCTCCACTCGCTCCCATCATCTCCTTGGCATGGCCCCATCCGAGTAGTACCTCATGGTTCTCTGGCCATTTACTTACTGGGCAGTTTCCTCAGTGTCAGGAACGTGTTTACTAACAATGGTTATTTACTAGTGGAATCAACATATGAATGAAAAATCAAAGTTTCGGGATCACTGCTTACTGACTGTAAACTCTTAGACAGTGTAATGATGTCTTTGTCTTAAGTCTTTCATCTCTAAAAGAAAAATTTCAATAAAATAACATCTCACCAAGCTATCATGAGCATTAAAGGAGGTCATACATGTGAATGGAGTTTGTAATGTATAAAATACAATATAGTGTCAGTTATTTCTGTTTTGGTCCTTTATTCTTCAATTTGAGGAGTGGTAAAATATACTTTCCCAGAATCTAGTGAACCTTAAGAATAAGCCCTTGAAAATATCTCACTGAACAAAATTTTAAGACGAGGTTGTAAGCACCAGTGTCATCAGTACCCTTAATTATGGAGGTATAAGAAGTGGAAGAATTACCAAGGTTATAAGAGCCAATTTCTCCCCACTCCACCACTTCATTTACATAGTAGAGTTCTCATGTATTTGTCGTGTGGTAGGGGGGAAGAGAAGTGGAAAATGATACGAGGTATTATAACAAAGTCCACTTTTAAATAATTACAACTTAATTACATTGACATTTCTCAGCAAGGATTAAGTAAGTCAGAAGTGAAAGGGGGGCATAGGAGAAAATAAAAAGCAAGGGTTGGACTACAAGAGCATCTCCTTTGTCTTTCACTCAGGAGTGTAATTAAATTAAGTAGGATTGATTGAGTGTCAAACATCTGTGGGAGTCATTTCCTAACTTCATTAATGCTATTGTGCCTAAAGAAGCCTCAGTGGTAATTTCCCTCGCAAGCATCTAATGAGAGTCTAGTGATGTGATATGAAAGCATGACACGGAGCTGCTGCGCCCTGCACCGCTGCCTGTCTGTGCGTGAGGAATTTATCGGAAACGCTGGCCTGGCAACAGGAAGGCTACATTATCCACCTCAGCGGTGGGGGTGGAACAGCAGGCGGCAGCGAGCTGGGGTAATGGAGTCATAAAGTTGAGAGTTTAGACAGCAAGCATAACGGAATAAAAACAGGACTGCTAAGGAGAACTAAATGGTCATAAAATAGATCATATATAATGAGGTACAGCAGATAATGAGGTGCATTTATATGGAAAACGCTAAATAAAAATTATGACCATTTCCTCTTTAACCCCATAACCATCAGAGCTTCTCCCAGCAGCTGGATCTGCAAGGTAAACTAGGGAGAGTGAATTAATTGGAAGGAAAACATAGATATATATTGGCCAGCTTAGTTCCGTATTATGGGCATCGCTGATTGTAGAATGGGTCCCAGTAGAATACTTGGCTCTGGGCAAAACATTATAAAAGATCTATAATTCCTATCTTTTTTGTAGAATTATGGTTTAAAAAGTTATTAAGCTGTTAGAGTTATAAAATAATTAAATGAGGATAAATATAAGGTTAGTTCTGTTTTATTCATTTTATCATTGTGATTAGAGGTTGCGGGCCCCCGAGCTTTGTTTGTTCATTTATTTATCAGTTAATGGAAGTTCTGGCCAGCTCTAAGGATGCCAAGTTGCATAAGAACAGTCTCTGCCTTTAAGGAGCTTTTAGTGTGGTACAGAAAATTTACAAGCAATCAAATCATCAAATAAAAGTTTAAGTGGAAAAACAGAGATAAATACTGGCTCCCACGGGGACACAGAGCACAGAGCACTTGGTGAGGTACTAAAAAATGAATAGAAATTAGGCTGATTTAGGTTGTCAAGGTCAATAATGGAGAGGAGAAGGTGGTGCGGGAGGAGGGTAGGGGCGGTTATAGAGTTTCAATGGGAGCAAACTCTATTTACAAAGTCACCCAAAAGACAAGGCAAATTTAAGGAAGGACTAAGAAAAGGAGAGTGAGTAAAGAGAGGCCTGACTTCAGGCCATGATGTGGGGCTAAGGTTTCATTCTGCACGTGGGCAATGGGAGCCATTGAGAACAGTTGTGTACAAGTTTGCTTATTGATTACTACCGAAAGCACAACATTTAAATACAACTTTCTACTAAAAAATTCTCCCCTATGATTCAGTAGGGTCTTGTTGCAAAAACTAAGTCTGGAAGAGACAACATAGAGTTTAATGAAATGACTTAAATTTACGCCGCTAATTTCTCAATGCACATGATGTCCATCCTTCAACACATCATATGCCCCTGTGGCAAGGTAGCCCATATTTGGCAGAACTAAGACTGGACAGCGATCATAGAATTCTCAGTAATCTCTAGAAATTTAATCTCATTTGAAAGCTTTTCTGTAATATAACAATACATGGCACTAAAATGAGCAAAGCTCCTCTCAAATTTTATAAAGCTATCCTCATTTATCATTTTACGCTACATATAAGTGAGAAGTTTTAACCAAAGGCCATATTGTAATCTGAGATTATCTGAAAAGAATTTGATAATCATATCAATATTTTAAAGTACCTTGGAAATTAAGTAGCTTTATACTACTTATACTGGGGAACAGTGTTTATATTTCTAGTAATTACTATATGTCACGTTTTTGCTGTAAGTAGCTGTTAGCATCTGGGGAGTTGACATGAGCTATTGTACAACGAACACTGTTGATTAATAATCCATTTTGTAGCAGGGCTCTCCTGGGAACATTTCTCCTGACGTAGTTGCTCAGGAAAATTTACCATCTTAGAAAACTAATATATGGTCACCTTAACCAGACTGTAAGAATCTCAAGAGAAATTACTCCATTCATCTTTGTCTGGCTTGATAGAAGCTCAGCAAACATGTCAGAGTGTTGATAACTTGATGTCATTGTCAACCCCATCTATATTATTCTCTCTGTTGCAGGATGAGGTGGGGGCGCTAAAGCTGCATTTCCCGGAATTCTTTTCTCCCCTATTGTTCTAGGCTAAACTAAAATCAACCAGACAGGAATTTGTATATATCTTGGCAAACTAAGAAGCCATTATTCTGGCAGCTGTGAGGAATCTGCTTGAGAATCTTCTACTTTGGTAGTTTCTTCCCTGACTTTCAAGGCCCCAGGCCCATCCAACTCTTCTGAAAGCCTCTATTTTCTGGTATTAAAACCCTCCCTACTTGGAACATTTAAAGCGACTTCTGTATTCCTCATCTCTGCCTGCCTGGAACGAGCACTTTAGTGGAAAAAAGAAAGGATAACAGGAAACTAGAGAAAGAGGAAGAAAGGAAGAGAGATGTGAAATGGCCTCCTCAGTTTTATGCAGCTAACAGAACCAGGGGTAAGCCTCATTCTTAAACCTCTGGGCTCTTCACCTGCTCAGGAGAGGAGCGTGGATTATTTCATACTTGGGAAACATTAAAATGTCAGGAATTGTGGCTCAAAGCCAGTCTTCCTCGGCATCCATGGATGCCAACAACATAAATCACTGAAGATGGGCATCACAAAAAATTGTTACTAATTCTCTAAATTAGAAAATTTCAACCTGTCAGCAGATTAATAATCGGAAGTGATGGAATAGTTGAGCCACTCAGAGAGAAGACTGCTAGAGCAGTGAGAACATCCATAATCACACAATGAACTTAAGGGAAATGGCATGAATGGGTCAAAAATGAAAATAAACTGCTTTTGAATATTTTGTATTCTGAAAAAGAAGAATAAATTCTATAGGTCAGCAAAACTATGCAATGAGGCCTCTGTGAATCAAAGCTCTAACTTTGTTGTTATATTATTTATAAACCACATGTTAGGGGAATAAAAAACAAAATACCTTTGAGGTATATGCTAAATAAAGGTGTTAAACCATATGGATTTTGGCATATTTAAATCTGAACTAAAACAATTCCTATCTAAAATATACATCCAATTTCTGGAACTACTAAATTCAGTAGGACAGTTTCTGTGTGTGTATCGTTTTCCATTATATCTCAAGATTTTTTAGCTATTCAAACATTTTTACTGCTCCACAAAATGTACAGTCCTCCCCTGCCCACTGTGAAGTGACAAAGACCAATACAAGCAATTGTTAATTTAAGTCATAGAGTAATAGTTTTTAAAATCCTCTTTACACAGTGTTAACAGTTAATTAAGAGCAATTAATTTTTAGCTGAATCTCTTGGAACTCAAGTCTGTTGGCCTATGCTTATTGACTTTGCTGTATGCATATTTCTCAACCCAAACCGCTTTCCAAGAGCCAACTCCTCCTAATTTCCTATTACCATTCTTTCAGTCCCCTGGGCTGGGAAGCTTTGTTCTTGTTGATTCTTGCCTTTATTTCCTATATTCAATCTAAAGCAAAAGACTGGAATTTTTCTAGCACCTTTACCTTCTCCTCTCCTCGCTGTGATACTTTACAAACTGACTTCCTCTTCATTCTACTAAATGAAGAAATCATTTAACAAGCCTCTAGAAAGTGTCTGACATAAAGTTCAGTGATGTTAGTTCCCTTATCCTGCTTTCCTTTTAACTTTATGGTCTAAATTCTATACCACCTAGAACACAATTCTGACCAGAATATCCCCCTGCTCAAAACCTCCACAGGACCTCTTTTCTAAAGTGCGGCCCACTCAAGCCAACATCCCAAAGCCTCCAGTTCCCATTCACCTCAGTCTTCTCTCACTGCTGTCTTATATACACCCGAATGCTGAGCCAGACTGAACCGTCTCCCGACAGCATACGCAAATACATCGGAGCTCCAGCCCCAAACCAGGTAATCAGCTACTGGAAATAATTAAATAACCAAGTAGGTAATTGCAAAAAATTGGAGATTGAACCTAGCTATTTTAAAGGCAAGTGTATTGTATACTTGACTGACCTCTAAGAGAAAAAAAGCAACAGTGAAATATACATACTCATATCCAAGCCGGAATACTGATTATCTATACTGTGGATCAGCAAATTATAGCCCACGGGTCAACTCTGGACAATGCTACTTTTGTATGGCCTGAAAGCTATGAATGGGTTTTACAGTTTTAATTGTTGGGGAAAAAATGAAATGAAGCATAATATGTCATGGCACATGAACACTGTATAAATTTCAAATTCTAGTGTCAGTAAATAAAGTTGCATTGGAACACAGCCGTGCTTATTCATTTACGTGGCTGCTTTTATGCTACAACAGAGGTGAGCAGTGACAGCAGAGACGGTGCAGCCACAAACCCCAAAACACTATCTGGTCCTTTAAAAAGCTTGTGTTGACCTGTGATCTAGACAATGAATTGGGTACTTAACTCATACCACTTAGTATTAACATTTGTGCTTTATTTATATTTTTTATTTCCCCAACTTCTTTTAAAGCCCTTCAAAAAGAGAAGTCTTTCTGCTACTTTCTAATGTTCTGGCCTAGCAGAACTGACTTTTTACACAGCTGATACACAATAGGTGCTTGTTAGTGATTCTGATGCTGGCTCTATAAATAGGCATAGATGAGCACCTAGATTGCCCTGGACTGACTGGGGAAATAAACAGCATGCTATATTAACTACAGTCTTAACAGCATCTACCGTAATTTTCCTTTGTTTCCTTCACTGCATTCTCACGTCCTTTCTGTATTTCTGGAAGTTTTCCTAGCAATTTTAATTTCTTAAGACCATGTCTAGAAACTCAACGTATTTCACAAGTTTCAAATGATCTCTGTTGTCTTTTCATGTCAGTTGTAAAGAAAGTTACACACGCTCTTTCCAACAGTTGTTGAATCTCGGCCTGGTCAATCAGACCATCTCCCGCCGCTCATGACTGAGTCAGCTGTGAACACAGGGTTTAGTTGAGTCAGTCCTGTCCGAGCAGGACTCTCCTCGTCACCTGAGCCCAAACGACGGCATACTGAAATTGACATGTGAATCTAGTAAGGTGTGAGGCTGGCGTTTCACCTTAAAGGCAGAGCCTGTCAATGAATGGAGCCAATTCCAAAAAGGTTGTGCGAAGAAATGGAGAAAGAGAATCTTATCCTGGTATAAACCATGTGAGCCCTGTCTTACTCAAAGCAACCTTATTCCCAGACTTTTCATTTTTATGAGTTAAATACTTTTTTAAGTCGGTTTAAGTTGGGCATTTTTTCACCTGCCATTTTAAAAAGTCCTAATACAAAAACCAGTGACTTGCCCTGGCTGGTATAGCTCAGTGGATTGAGTGCAGGCTGCAATCCAAAGGGTCGCTGGTTGGATTCCCAGTCAGGGCACATGCCTGGGTTGCAGGTTAGGTCCCCGGTAGGGGAGTCATGAGAGGCAACCATGTATTAAGTTTCTCTCCCTCTTTCTTCCTCCCTTCTCCTCTCTCTAAAAATAAATTTTAAAAAATATTTTTAAAAAATCAGTGACTCTTGCTTTCTCGTGTCCCTAAAAGACACAAAGAGGGTAAAAACTCTCATGGTTTCACCATGTCCATCCAGGAATCTCAAGTCCAACCCCATAATGTAGGAAGCTTTCAAGAATACAGGTTAAAGTAGACATTTCTACTCCTGAAGTATCTCTGACCAGTTTTCTTCCAAAGCTTTCCCTTAGTTTCATCATTCTCTAGGAAAGTATAAAGAACCTTGCTTGTTCCCTCAAAAGATGTACATAGCAGGTCCTCAAATAATGTCATCTCATTCAACATCATTTTATTATAATGTTGATAAGTTACCCTGGGATCTAAACTCTTGTTTATATCAATTAGCCTATGGCAAAATTTGGTTTCATTAAATGTTTTGTTTAAGGTCACGGAACCTATCACAACCTTAAGTGAGGACCTATTGTACTCAAATTCTGGAAGCAGCCACTGTGTGAGAGAAGTGAGAATTTGTGAAAAGACACTAAAATGAAAGGGAAAACCCAGAAACAGTAGTTGAGAATTAATGTTCAGCCATTTCGCACCTATGAATATTCAGTGTTTAGTGTCAGTCTGGCAGGAACACCACCTTTAATGCTAGATTTTAAAGGAGTCAGTGACTTTCCCTGTGTAAGTTGACTGGTAGCAGTAAATATAATAATAATAATTTTAAAAAACTGAACTAGCCTGGGCTTGGTGAACAGACTTTGACAATGTTTAAAGTGAAAGAAACTAGTCCTTAAATATGAAACTCAGAAGTTGAACTTCCTTTTGACGAGCAAGTCTAAAATGTTTTTTTTTTTTTCCTGCTTTAATATAAAAGAAAATCTAAGATCAGATTTGAAGGTCATTATTCAGCAGCATGTTCCATGGCTCAACCGTGTCAAATCCCATTTCCACAATATTCCAAATCTTCTTAGGTTTATTCTGTATTTAACTTCCTCACCAGTCACCCTTCCTCCAACTTTGAAAATTTCAACTCTAGTAAAAGGTCATCTTCCTTCCTGTGTTCCTCTAACCCCAGTTAGGGTTCCTGAATGTGAGATTTTCAAGGTTGCATTCTTAATTTCCTGTATTTCCCAATATTTTAGGGGGGAAAAACTCTTTTCTGAAAAGCTCACCTGAAAGATTTTGGAAGTTGGGATTTGGGAATAAGTATGCTGCAAACGAACTTTCTGAGCTGAGTAATGGAGGGCTGCCAGCCACATCTCAATCCTGGGAGTCCTCGCAAAGCTCCCAGGGGAAAGCAGTGCACCCGGTGCTGAGGCAGGGCCCTGACACCCAGCCGGGGGGAGAGACAGCCAGACGCCACTGTGCTTTGCGAAGGCCCCACTGAAGCATGAGACCACTTAAACGAGGAGCAGTCCTCACTGTCCTTTCAGCACACATGAAAAATCTTACAAAGTGATTTGAAGAGAAGTCTATTTTCAATTCATGCTTAAGAAGTTCTCACCCTGCTCTACAGAAGCGTGTCTGTCAAAATCACACAATTTCAAAGGGCTACTACATTCAAAGATGCTTCAGAAAACGGTGGAATGCAATTTGAAAAACACTCTTCCTACACACATGGCCACTGAATGAACAGAGAAGATGGAATGTACTTTCTGGAGATTCAGTGCAGTTGAGGATGAAGACTTTTCTTTTGCCCACACGTTGGCCATGCATTCTAGTTCCTGCCTAATCCCCTAGATGGTCAAATACGTGAAACACTTAAACGCCCTCATTTTACATATTATACCCAAGTACATACCATTTTATTAAGCTACAAATATAAAGATGTAAAAGATATTTCTTTTTTTAAAGATATTTCTGAAGAAAGTAAAATATTTTCACTCATGATAGAAATCTCAAGCATGTAATTACACACCAACATAATACACACATTTAATTTAAATCTTCAGGCTATCTAACAATAGTTTTTAAAATGGAGTAAAATAAACACAATTTACCATATTTTGAATAAAAATAAGTTACCATGTTAAAAGATATTGAATCCCACCAAATGAAATTAAACTTAGAAAATATGCAGATGTTAAGTGTATCTCTATAATACACGTAAGTTATGTAAGATGCATAATCTTATAAATTATATATAAAAACAGGATGTGCATTGCTCTGGCCATATGGCTCAGTTATTTGGAGCATCATCCATGCACCAAAAGGCTACAGGTTTGATTCCTGGTCAGGGCACATATCTACGTTGTGGGTTTGATCCCTGGCCGGGGCGCATACGGGAGACAATCTATTAATGTGTGCGTGTGTGTCTCTCTCTTCCTTCTCCCCTCTTCCTCTGTCTCTAAAATCAATAAATATATTGTCAGGTGAGGATTAAAAAAACAGGATATGTACATATATTCTATATGAAATCAGTACGACAAGATTCAAGACAGGGACTTGCATTTTACATTCACTGTATATTCCTCATTTTTGGGGGGGTTTGCATTCTATGCAGAGATGGGTAAAAGATAATATACACAAATTAACAAATATTTCTAATAATTCCTAAATCATATCATCTTATGTATGTGGACACAAAATTCACAAAAACTTGAAGATAAAGAAAATTGTAATCTACACAAATAATACTCAGATTTTTTTTCTAGTACATAAGTCCTCATTTTTAAAAGTTTTATCAGCACTTTTAAAAACACAGAACACATAGAGCCAAAAACAAAAATCAACTGAATGTCAACTGTTAAAACTTTCCCATCTTAGGAAACCTAATGTGTTTTTCCTGCTAATTTACACTTTACCTCACAGTTAAAGGTAACTTTTAAAAGTGTTAAAGATAACAGTAATTGTGTAATCGGATCAAACTTGAAAGGGTACTATATTTCCTGTCCTTTTACACAGAGAAAGTTGAGAAAGGTATTTCAAACTAAGAGTTTTTTTAATAAGAAAAAGATTTTACTTCTAGCACTGACTGTTCTATTGGCATAAATTGCAAAGACAGCCGTGTTTAAGTGGTGGCTCTGAAATGCAACTGCCTGCAAAGGACCGAGCATGGTGCTCATCACATGTCAGTCACAGAAGCGCTCATCACATGTCAGTCATAGAGACTCCAGTTGCGTGACACCTCATGATCCAGTGGCACCTAGGACAACTCCTCAGCAGATTCTAGCTCTCAAAAGTGGTGTACTCCCAAGCTGCAGAGACGCTATTAGAACTTCTGGGGTGCTCCACTGAATGCCAAGTCTCATAGCAGACTCCCTTCTGCATCTCTAGACCTAAAATGCCAGTGATCACGGTGGATACTGTGGGAGACTGAGAATTAGAGAAGTGGACCCACGGAGCACAGAACTTACTCGCCATCTCTCTTTCGCCCACTGTTTTATATCCATAGGCAAAATCAGACAAAAACATTATGTGGCCTGAGACTGCTCAAGAGTTCAATTTCTGGAGAGTGTTTTAAATACTCTTTCTTCCTACTATTTTTCTTCTTTGAGGCAGTCCTAGTTGTTTGTTGTTGTTGTTGTTGTTGTTGTTGTTGTAATTTAAATGTAAGTTTTAGAAATTATGCATTGGTCTTCTTACCCTTCATCCTATTTAAACATTCCCTTTCTCTTCTCCTGTCAAAACACTGTAAAACTATCATTTCCAAGTTCTCTGAGGACTCATGTTTTCCAGTTTAAAATTACACTGTATTTTCAATTGTTCTCTTCACTCTTCTTCATACAACCTCCACAAACACTGAGATAATGTCATTTGAATCTGCCCTTTCCTCTCTGCTCCCACAGCCACGCAGTCCAGGGTCCCCAGCAGCTCCTGCCATGGTTACTGGGACAGCTTCCGAGCAGATGTCTCTGCCTCCAGTGTCTTTTGCTCAGATCCCACCTACTCAGAGACACTTCAGTGATTTTCCTCTAGCTTCATTGTCTTCAGGTCCTTTGCCTGTCCAGCATCTCCAGTGATTTAGTGTCACTTATTTATGCACAACCCAAGCCCTCTCTGCCTTCAGGGCTTTCCACTAATATTACACCCCCCAGGATCCCAGCCCACCTTCATTTCTCATTATCTCTCACTGCAGCCTCTCCACTCTAACCAGCAGTATTGGTCTGCCATCTCCCATATGTGATTTGTTCATTTTCATCTCTGTATCTTTCTTCATGCAAAACCCCAAACCGAATGACCTACAAATTCATTTCTGTTCCTTTCATAAATATAATACACCTCTTCAAAATTCTGCTCTCATCTCTTCAGAAATTCCTTTTTACTTAATTGCAACCAAGTGCGGAATTTCTTTTGTCCTTCACGCACTAGAGCAGGGGAACCCAACCCCCCCCACCCGCCCGGGCCTCGGACCAGTACAAGGCCTGGAGCTCACTGGTGCTCCACCTCTTGCATAGCCCCGCCCCCGCCCCTCCCCCACAAAGGTTGCCAAAAAGATTGGGGACCAGTGCTCTAGAGTTGTTGAAAGTGGAGATTAGGGATATAACGAGGTTCAGGGCAATGCATGTGGCTTGGGAGCCAAATTCACAAATAGTATGATCTATATTAATAACAAAGAAACTATCTTGCAAATAAAGAAAATGATGAAAAGTCCCAATAAAGCTCCCTTATTCATTTTACAAGGGAAACATTCATGTATAATAACAACAACTACCATTTATTACAAGCCTTATTTTATTTATGCAAAGGTCTTTATAGACACTAATTTATTTTATTTATATTATAAACAAAGTAAGTGTTGTCACAGTCATGTTATGAAGAAGAAAATTGATTGTCAGAGAAGTAAAATAAGTTGTCTGAAGTCACTCAGCTAGAAATAGATAAAGGCAGAACTTGAATCCAGGTTTGTCCTTACTCCAAAATCTGTCTTAAACAGCTAAGCTACTGTCACAAATTCCTAACTGCATGCATGACTTTCTGGTCTAGTAGTACCTGAAGAAAAATAATTTCACACCCAAGCTGATTGATTTCACTTTATCAATTGGTATTTGATACTACCACAATTTTTTCTTCCTTCGTACACAATTCTTCCTCTTCCTCCCACACTATTTCCTAGTGAACCTGCCTGCCTCTTTAATACAACTAGAAAATTGGAGACATTACATACAAAGCCTTCCTATTCCCATAACTCATTCTAAAAACTAATTGAACTTGACTTTTTTCTTCTGACCCATTATAATATCCCTCTCCCTATAAAAGATCAGTCCATTCCATGCGGTTAATCTATCATTTAACCTCCAATCTCCTACATTATTCATCTTTTTTTTCTTTCTATTGTTGTATTTTCATTATTTCCAAATAGGCTATGGTAGCTGCCATGAAATTTTGACTAAATAATTTATAATAAATAATTTATATTTTTAATTCCCATAACCCTACAGACTGGTTTAGATATAGCCTCATTTCTCTGCTCCTGTCCACAGTCAAACTCCCCAGTGCGTGCTCTTCACTGTATTCCCCACTTCCTCATTTTTTGTTCATCATGAAGTCCTCTACAAACTGGTTTCTTCCTCTCATTCCACAGGAACTGTTCCACTCAAGTCCCCAAGCGCTTCCATGGAGATCAAATCCATGTTGGCAAATTCAATGGGAATGTTCTTTCCTTATCTCTCACTTGATTTCTCGGAAGCCTTCAGTAAGGTTGACCATTCCTCTCTGAAAACACTTTTTTTGTCTTAACCTTAGTGACATCACTGGTTGTCCATTTATCTCTACTGTTCCCTCTCAGTTTTTTTGGCTGACGTATACTCTTCTGATATCTAAATGTGGAGGTCTCTTAGGAGCAGGTCTTGTGCTTATTTTCTTCTCTCTATACTTTCTCTACGCGATCTTGTAAAATGCCATGGGTTTAAATAGAGTTATTATGTCTGTGATTCCTAAATTTATGTGACCTTCCCAGACCTCTCCTCTGAATTCTGGACTCAGAAATAGACTAACTTTGTCTGTTAAAAAAAAAAAACAGTGATTAAATATTATAGGCTTTATATTATTATTGTAGCATGCAAGCAGCCATAAAAACAAATAAAGGAATGAGCATGGATGTGTTTCAGTAAAACTTTATTTACATGAAGCTAGCAGAATTTGGCCTAACTCAGCCCACTGGCAGTCATTCAAAAACCTCTGTTCACGTGGTCCGGTATGAGATTATCCCCCTGTGCTCGTAACCACATTGGTACCATTCTCCCCGTCAGTCATGCTGCATTGGCCACCCTAGTCTTCAGTTCTGAGAACACGCCTATGCATACACTACTCTTACTGCCTGGAATTCTCTTCTGAACCTTATCCTTCACTTGACTATTCATTTCATCTTAGATGTCACTTCTTCAAGGAGGATTTTTCTGGTATAAAATAAGTATACCACCTCACCATCATTTTTAATTCTCAGTTCTTTTACTTGATTTCCCATAAACTTATCCACTAATAATCATTATACTTTTTACCTCTTTACTTATTCTTATCTGTTTTTCCTATCAAATGTAGATTCTATGAAGACAAGGGTCCATGTGTGTTTAGTAATCACTTCATCTTCCCTCATCCGTGCTGTTCCTGTCTGACACGTAGCAGTTGCTGCTCAGTGAATGTTTCTTAAAAGGAAAATGAAGAGAATCAAATACAGATGTGCCAATCTAGTCACAAAAATACGAGTTGATTAAGCATTGATCTACAACTTTTTTATTATACATACTTACACTTGATCTTAGCCAAAAGGCTGAGAAGTGATATTATACACACTTAAAGAGTAGGAAAAACTGAGTGTGTTCCCCCTCCCCAGTATATGCACATGTTTCTTTACAGGTAATACATATCCTACAGCACTAATACACATGGTATAAAACATCTACCAAAATACCATCAGTTAAAATAACACTAGCGGCTAATATGAGAGAGAATGAGAAAGGAAAAGAAAAATGAATAGTTTATTATTCCTCATATAAAATCCAAAAGAGATATTACTGATTGCTGATCTGTAACAACTCTCTCACGAGCGGCTCCACTATCACCATGCTTATATAATCAAAACAGCAGAAGGGGAAGGGCATTTATGATTGGTTGCACATGTGAGTTTTAATGGGTCAGGCCTGAAAATAGAATACATCATTCAGCTCACATACCAGTAGCTGGAATTCAGTCACATGGATGCTAACTACAAAGGAATTTGGGAAATGTAGTCTAGTGCAGGAATCTCCAACCCCTGGGCCACAGACCTGTTAGGAACCCAGCTGCACAGCAGGAGGTGAGCAGTGGGTGAGTGAGCAAAGCTTCATCTGTATTTAAAGCCCCTCCTCATCACTCGAATTACCACCTGGTCCACCTCATGTCAGATCCGTGGTGCATTAGAGTCTCACAGGAGAGTGAACCCTACTGTGAACTGCGTATTCGAGGGAACTAGGTTGCACACTCCTTATGAGAATCTAATGCCTGATGATCTGAGGTGGCACTGAGGCGGTGATGCCAGCACTGGGGAGTGGCTGCAAATACAGATTATCATTAGCAGAGAGGTTTGACTGCCCAGAGACCATAATAAATCAATTGCTTGCAAGCTAATATCAAAACCAATCAGTGAGTGGCAAGTGACGACTGAATTGCATCTGGTGACAGGCTAGAAAGCCATCCCCCACTCCATCCATGGAAAAACTGTCTTCCACAAAACTGGTCCCTGGTGCCAAAAAGGTTGGGAACTGCTGGTCTAGTGCCAGAAAATAAAATAATGGTTTTGATAAATAGCTAACCAATGGCTACCATATTCTTGTAAATGGAACTTCTGTTATTTTCTCTTCATCTGGAGTATCCACTAGAGGAACCACTGCCCATTTTGGAAATCACTGGGCTAGAATATTACATGACCACTGTAGCATCTCTAAATGATCTTTTGACTGAGAGACAGTGTCCACTAAAGAACTGAAGTTATGCTTCACCATATGAAAATTCTTTAAATTGTCCACCATTCAACAAAGGAACCTGTACTGTTTGCCTTTTCTCCCAGGTTTTGTGTCCTCAGCCTGAACCCACTTTACTCAATGCTATTGAGTGCTTGAATAAATTTGACACTTTCAACCACAGTTGAACTCCTTATCAGGAAGTATTGCTAATACGATTACCATTTTGCTTAACAGTCCTGAAAGCAGAAAGAAATGACAATAATATTTGAATTGAAGAGGTGACTACATTCTTATTGGAAATGATCTCTTAAAAAGAATTTTTTCTAAAAAGAGATTGTCAAACACATTGCACAGTCAAATTTAGTTTCTCCACAAATTATAAGGAAATTAATGTTTTTCCATTTCCTGTAACAATACTTCTGCTGTGGAGTGAGTGTTAGTGTCCCCTCAAAATTCGTATGTTGAAAGCCCTTTCAGTGTGATGATATTTGAAGGAGGTGATGATGTCACGATGGTGAGATCAATCCCATCCTCATAAATGAGATTAATGCCCTTATAAGAAGAAACTCAGCCCTGGCTGGTGTAGCTCAGTGGATTGAGCGTGGGCTGGGAACCCGAGGGTCCCGGTTCGATTCCCAGTCAGGGCACATGCCTGGGTTGCGGGCCAGGTCCCCATGAGGGCCATGTGAGAGACAACCATACATTGCTGTTTCTCTCCCTCTCTCCCTCCCTTCCCCTCTCTCTAAAAATAAATAAAAATAAAATCTTTAAAAAAAAAAAGAAGAAGAAACTCAGAGAGATGATCTCTCTTCCTCATGTAAGGATGCAACTCGAAGACAGCCCTCTGCAATAGAACCCTCAGCAGGAGCTGAATCAACTGGCACTTCGATCTTGGACTTCCCAGCCTCTAGAACTGTAAGAACTCAATGTCTGTTTTTTAAGCCGCCCAGTGTATGGTATTTGTTATGGCATCCCAGCCAACTAAAATAGCTTTCCTCGTCAACCTCATTCATGGTTCCTGAAGACTGTAAGTTGGATATTTTCCTTTCTGTGCTAATGCTTTTGTTTAATTTCACATATCTCAGATTTCAGCTCTGGGTCTAGAACATGTCCTTGGCTTCCATTTCTGTACATACTATCTCTCTGTTAACTTATAGCAATAGGTTTTTCAAAATTTAGCACCTTCTCAAGACTCTTCAAGAAATACACTAAGCATCTGTGGGGGAATCACAAGGATTGATCATATCATACAATACACAGCATTCTGGGAACTTCTGTGTTCTCCTCTGATTATTCTCCTCACTCACTACTTCTTTTTCTGGGAGCAATATGAATTATTATTCTTATCTCATTCTCAGAAGATTACGGACCATTTTTTACTATTTGTGCATACTCTTGAGGTGTCACTAAATACCAGAATTGTTTTATCAAAGTAGTTCTTTCAGATAATGTTTATCCCAAGAGAAATTCTAATAAATAAATTTTCTTCAAATCTTTATGCAATACTAAAATATATTTGAGTTTTCATGTTAGCCTTAATATTTGGACTTCTCCATTACTACTGAACACAAGAAAGCTACTGCCAGTTATGTTTATTGATAAAGCAGGTAATCTAAAAAAATGCCTACATCTTGACCAGTATGATCAAGGACAGGCACTGACAGTATTTTTTTTAAGATTTTATTTATTTATGTTTAGAGAGAAGGGGAAGGAGAGAGATAGAGAGTGAGAAACATCAATGTGTGGTTGCCTCTCTCACACTCCCTACTGGGGACCTGGCCTGCAACCCAGGCACGTGCCCTGACTGGGAATCGAACCAGTGACCCTTTGGTTCACAGGCCAGCACTCAATCCACTGAGCCACACTAGCCAGGGCCAGTATTGACAGTTTTATAAAGCAAACTGGTTCTCGAGAGATTAAAAATTTATTCTTAAGAATGTTTTTAAATGACTACCTAATGAGAGCCTGAGAAATCACACTCTTTAATAATAAAGGCAAATTTAAAATTTCTGAAGTAGCTAGTATGATGTTTCTGGCAGAGAGAAAAAAATTCAAAGTTTAGGAAATGATTCTAAAGTTCACAACAATTTGGTTTTTCTACTAAAAACAACTCTACTATTCTTAGAATAGAATATTCCAACTATTCCAGAAGGAAGTGCCTTTCAAATGTCTGATGGAATATTTTAATCCACTATTAAGAAAGATTACACTGCTTATGTATACTCTGGTGATTATATCTTTAAATACAAAGCATTAATTAATTAATAGTAAAGATTTATGGAGGGACAAGTTAATAATTTTCCACTCAATTCCTTTCTACTAATTAAAGAATTTTCACCATTAATCTTTATCCTTTTGCATTTAATCTGAAGTAATGTTTATACTTTAGCTTTAGAATTAATTTTAAATAACATCTTTAATTTTTATATAGAGAACTATTTTCACAATTGCCTGTCAGATTAAATGAAGTAATCTCTAAAAGTCTCTTACTTAATTTTATATTATAAAATGTCATTTCCATTAATCTGATGATTTTAAACTACACATTTGGTCCACAATGTTTAATTAATTTGGCAAGAGAATTATGGAAATAATAAAATTACTTCCAAATTTCAAGGAACACTTCATTTTTAAATGCCTAATTAAATATATCTTTGTAATAAAAGAAATCATTCTGAAGCAATGTAATAGTATTTTAATTTCCAAGTAATAAGTATGCTGAATATTAATTTTTCCTATATTGAGCATCCACAGAAGACAAAAGCATTGACTCCTCAGTGCCAAAACAAGCAGTACATGCACACAACCTGAAAAATAAATTAAAATCAAAGTTGTTTGACAAATAATATAAAGCAATGAGTTGAAAAACTATGTGTTTCATTTTAAAAAAATCCTAATTGTTATAGTATGGTTATTTTTTATTTTTCTTGCTTTTCAATCAAAAGGCCTGTATAGAACAGTGACATTAAAAAGTTCAGCATTTAGTTAATTGTTTCTTCATTTATTTATTGATTGATGCTACTTCTGTCTGATGGGGCACTGCTTCTGACTGACCTCAAGAATAGGCCCAAAATGTTCTCATTCTTTGATGTTAGTAGTAAAGTTGGATAAAGAAAAAAAGTTGAAAACTGGACAGCCACATGCAAAAGAATGAAACTTACACCATATACAAAAATTAAACTGAGAATGGATTAAAGACTCAAATGTAAGATTCAAAACCATAAAACCCCTAGAAGGAATCCTTGGTGGCAAGCATCTTGACCTAGATCTTGGCAATGATTTTTTTGGATCGGATTCGCGCAGGCACCAAAAGCAAAAATAAACAAGGGAAGCTACATAAAACTAAAATGCTCTACACAGCAAAGGAGATCATCAACAAAATAAAAAGGCAACCTACTGAATGGGAGAAAATATTTTCAAATCATACATCCAATAAGGGATAGCGTACAGGCACATGAAAAGATGCTCAGCATCACTAGTCATCAGGGTAATGCAAATCAAAAGCACAATGAGATACCACCTCACACCTGTTAGAATAGCTATTATCAAGTTTTGGTGAGAATGTGGAGAAAAGGGAACCCTTGTGCACTGTTGGTGGGAATGTAAATTGATGCAGTCACTATGGAAAACAGTATGGAGATTCCTTGAAAATTAAAAACAGAACTATCATATAATATAGCAATTCAACTTCTGAGTATTTATCTGAAGAAAAATAAAACACTAATTTAAAAAATATATGCACCTCCATGTTCACTACAGCATTATTCGCAATAACCAAGATATAGAAACAAACTATATAAATACATACATTGTGCGTGTGTGTACACACACAATGAAATACTATTCAGCCATAAAAAAGAATGGAATCTTGCCATTTGCAACAACATGGATGGGCCTTGAGGGCTTTATGCTAAGTGAAATAAGTTAGAGAAAAACAAACACCATATGATCTTGCTTTTATGTGGAATCTAAAACCAAAACAAAAAAACAACCATGCTTATAAATAGAACAGTAGTTGCCAGATGGGGAGGTGGGGTGGGGTGGTGGGAAAAATGGGTGAAGGGGTCAAAAGGTACGAACTTCCAATTATAAAATAAATAAGTCATGAGAATGTGATACACAGCATGGTGACTATAGTTAATACTGTATTGCATATTTCAAAGTTGCTGAGAATAAAACTTAAACATCCTTCCTCATCACAAGAAAAAAAGAGGAAATGGTATGTAACTCTGTGCAGTGACCAATGGGAAACAGTCCTCCCGCAGTGCTCATTTCACAATGTACACCTGAAACTAACACGTGTCGATTACGCTTAATAACAAATATCATTTTAAAATACTTTTTCCAATTACAGTTGACATACATTAGGTTTCAGGTGTGCAGCATAGTGGTTAGACATTTATAAAAGTTACAAAGTGACCACCCCAGTAAGTGTAGCACCCATGTGACACCATACTTAGTTATTACAATATTTATTACTGACTATGCTCCCCATGCTGTACTTTACAGCCCGTGACTATTTTTATAACTAACAATCTGTATATCTTAATCTCTTTCCCTGTTTTCTTCAATCTGACATAAATGAATAACTTCAATAATAGACACTGTTTTATTTACATATACATAGACATACACATACATACTTATAACAAATGCCCATCAATGGCTAAGAGTCATTTAATAATCCTCTAATAAATATCTGTGTACTTGTTGACACATCTGCTTATATTCCCTAATGGCCTATTCTTTATTTAACTATTAACCATAGAAATACTTAGAGTATCACCACAACAACAAAGAGTCATTCCGCTTCTGCTCCAGAGTGTTTATGCTATCCTGCTTGCCCTTTTTATCTACTTTATTTCAAACATAAAAATCAATTTAGACACTAATTTCTCCAGTGAATGGTACATAATCATCCCATTTTCTTCTTTCTCTAATTATATGATTTGGTACTTCTCATTTCTCTATTAAAGTCAGTCCAAAATCACCTAATTTCCCTTTTCTCTAACTTTTGAGCTCAGTGTTATTTAAAAACTATACCAATAATATACCTTGTACCACAAAAATAAGATAAAATTTTAGAAATATGTGATTTTTCTTCACACCAAATATAGCTTTAAAAAACAAATGTAATTTCAACATCAGTGGGGTTAAAGTTAGATGCTTCTGGATGAAAACTATGACAGATCTCCATATTAGTAAACATTACAACTATCAGAGATCGCCAAATAAGTAAACATTACAATAATTCAAAAGTATTAGAAGAAAAATCAGTATGTCAGTATATTAAATAAATGCACCCGTTAACCTCCTGGGCGTCTGGAAACAACTTATCTACAAGTTATTATTCCTTATTATATTTTGCATTCAGATATAAAGAAACTGTGGCTTATGTTTCAAATTTTATCCTTCTTCAGAACAGAAAGAAAACATTAAAAAACCTGAAGCAGAATCAATCTACATCCTTTGGAAACATCTTCATCTCTGTGTCTTGTCGGAAGATTATATTCCCCTTGCCTAGCCCTGCCAGAGAAGCTCGGAGTATCATTGGTTAATATTAGGTCTCAGGCTCCTGCAGTTTTCCAGGGAGATAAAAGGTCAGTAATGATGCTCCCTGCTGGCTCCAGGCTGGCAGTTTTGCCTACCAATCGAGCATTTCCCAAGGTGCCTCTGCTGTAGCTACAGTGGGCATCCCAAAGGTACTTACAGCTTGTTCCCTATTCATTCTAGCATAATCCTCCCACTTGCTGACCATTAGCAGCGTAATTAATGAGCATTTTCTGATCGATACACCCTTGCAGATAAGTGTTATAATAAAAGGTGATTATAGTGAAGACTAATATAGTTGAAAATCAGTACCTACTCGTCACCACTCATTGGCAGTGCCATAACAGAATCAGACAGTGAGACCAGACTGCATAGAAATTATATCAAATAAAGTAATTCTTTCAATTTATTGCACTTTTAATTATGCCATCTTTAATTTAAAAACTACCTTGCCCCGTACAATGCAGTCTCCAAGCTAAAGGGAATTAATCTAAGGCTAACTAATATTCACTCCCCCAACACATTTAAAATCAATTTTACCCTAAGCAGAATGTTTTATGAGTCTTAAGTTTACCCTGGGCATTATGCATCTTCATAATTTTCTAATGAGCTTAAGATATCCATGAGCAGAAGCCATGAATCATATTTTGGTAGCCCTGAAAAACAATTTTTTCCAATCTACTGTAAATTAAAAGGGATATGAGAAAATTAGAATAAAATCTCATTACCACTGATAACCTCACAGCTCAATAAACCTGTTTTAAATCTTATTAAAGGGTCAGTTATTTGTCATTTTTAGTAACCTTTATCATTACAGCCAATACCATACCATTGAATCTCTCTTTAAAATACCAGGGCACAGAGGGAACATAAAGAGGCAGGGCCCGGAAAATCATCCGTGAGAGCAGGCGCAAGGAAATGCAGCGCTATCCAGAGGCTTCAGTTTGTGGACTGATACACTCTGAGCTGCGGTGTTACACCTAAGGGTCAAGAGCAAAGGTCCAAGGAACAACACCTGGGAAGACCCTGCCGCTCTCTGCGGTTTCCTCATGACTGGAACCGGGGGTCGGGGGGGACGTGATGGTCATTTTACAGGGTAAGCCACAAGGAACACAAAACCACAGGCTTAAATGAGGCGTAATTATTGCTTATTGGATAAATAACAGGAGACCGGGAAAAATAAGATCCCAAGTAGCTACAGGCTTTACGTATAACCAATTTCGTACATGCAAATTAAACTATGTGGATTCTCCTAGGCTGAATTTGAATAACAACAGAGCGACTTCTAATATTGGCCAGCAGGTTCTAAAGCTAATTTTTTCCCCCTGTCCCAGGTGCATATTCATGGGAAGACAGAAAATTTTAATACAATTTAAACAAGTTGGAGGAAACAGATATGTAAGCCACCAAAAGTAAAGTTAACAATTATTCCTAAGTCAAATGAACTATAAGTCATTTTTCAAAATTCTGCGGTTGGTTTAGCTATAATTGTTCTTTTTCATTTGGTAAGTAATGAAGGTGATCATAAATAGAGGAGCGTCTCTTGCTTTAAAATCCTGTAGATTTTTCTTGATTTCTGCTTGTGATAAGATAGTTTGTGTGCCGCTGGCAGGAATTAAATGGAGAAATTTAAATGAAGAAAGTGATGTGGCCCAGAAGGAATGTCAAGTGGCATTCTCTGGTCTGTCACCGGGGAGACCGCTCTCCGAGCACCACTTCCTCCCGCTGTTCTTCAGTTTTGCCCCCTTGACAGGACATCTGATGTGACATATCTTATCCTCATCTAAAATTCACAGGTTCGAAATGAGAGGAAGTTAGTAACAAAATCAAAGGCACCGAACACTTACCATTTTACTTACAGTCCATTAGATGTAATTATTAATTCTCCAGCAGCTTGCTACTCTGATTCCATTCATTTTGGGAATATCGATCATAGCTTGAGTTTTATCCTTAATGATTTCAGATGACTGGTGGCTTACCCCTGAGGACACTCTGATGTGAACAAAGTTCACTACAGATCCATCTGCATTGATTTCCCTGAGACATTATGTATGAGTCTGCTCAGGGTGCCGTAACAAAATACCACAACAGGGTGGCCTATACAATCGACATTTCTACTCTCACAATTCTGGGGGCTGGTCTAGAGATCAGGGTGCCAGCATGATCAGTTTCCGGTGAGGTCTCTCTTTCTGGCTTAGGGAAGGCCAACTTCTTACTGTGTCCTCGCATGGCAGAGAGAGAGAGCTACAGTGCCTCTTCCTCCTCTTACAAGGGCACCAGCCCTATGGGATTAGGGACCCACTCCACAATCTCACTCAATCTTTCTTTCCTCCTCACGATCCCTATCCTCAAATGTAGTCACATCAAGGGTCTGGCTTCAACACATGGATTTCGGAGGTACACAATTTAGTCCATAGCTCTTTGTATGACAAAAATGTCAAAATTCTTTTATGTCATTTAAGGCTGTCTTTATAAGTCACTGAAACAACCAGCTGCCATACAAAGAAGAAGTTAAACTGGGTGTTTAAAATAATGTATGCAGTGGACGCAATAGTTTAGCTGTGATTTTACATTCCTCTACTAATATTTGTTTCCATTTCTGTCTCAGAGCACAAGGGCAAATACAACCAGCTCAAGGATGTTTCCTTCCCCTCTGTTTCCATGGAGCAGCCTGAACATCCTATCAAATTTAGGCAGGGCCAAGGTCTCAGGGAGTCTGCTGGGGGCATCTGGTTCTAGTTCAGTCTTCTACCAAGCTCCTCATGCTCTCAGGTTCTCAGCCCTGACACAAACCCCTCTGGGACCTAGGCTCGAAGAGAAAAGGAGGAAAAGAAATACGGAAGAAAGCATAATTTAATATCTGAAAGAGCACCACATGAAGCAGAGGTGATGTTTGACCTTTTGTATCCATCAAATGTCAGAGTCGGAAAGGCCCATAGTACTTTACTACTTCATTATCATACTTTTGTGGATGAAGACAGTGAGACTCGGTGAGTGACAGACTAGAAGCCAGTGATTTTCATGACACCACGCTGCCTCTCAGGAACAGAATTCAATTCGGTCAACACCAAATGCATGCCTACTAAGTGTAAGGAATGATGCTAGGCCCACAAGTATCCCGAAACGAATAAAAAAATGGTATCCGAAGTTTGAAAGAGCCTCTGGAGCTCAACAAAAGGGAAACTCCTGATGTTCTGTTGCTTTTTGCTGCCCTGTTGTCAAAACTGTGTCCTGAGAAACAACACAGAAGGAGGGTTTTGGTGACCCAAGGATACCCTAAAAGCTATTTTATTTGAAACATTTTGATTAATGAAAAATATACATTTTTTATTCCCTGTTTCAAGCCACGCAGAGTGAAAAAGCACGTCTGGATACAGTGATAAAATCTTGTTAAACACTGTTATGTCAGCTCTGCTAATATTAGGCAGCCCTAAGATTCAGGGACACTTTGAAGTGGAAGAAGAGGGATCTCTTTGTCACTTTAATGAGAAAATTTTTCTCAAGCACTCAGTTTTGAAGATGAGGGTTTCCTTTCCTTGATGTTTGTTAATTAAACAAAATAACTAATACATAAACATAGACTATAGACTAAGTGCTTTATAACAGAAACCTTATTAATTCTCTTAGACAGTTTATTTCCTCTAACAAAAACAGGGTTAGTATGGTTCTAGCACACTGAGAAATGACATATTTTATCTCTCTGCCAAAGTCAAAAACAGTCACTAACTTTTAAGTTACAAGAGCCAATAAAAAGTCAAATTATTTTGACAAAAAAACATTTTTAATTATGTTAATTTTCAAATATAAACATATAAAGTATAAAAATGAACCCTATTATCCTGCTTCAACAATCATCAACTATTTTGTTTTTTTCTATACCTCTCCTACCACCCCTCCACGCACAAATTAGTCTGAGGCAAATTATGGCCATTATTTATCATATACATTTCAATATGAATGTATTTAAGAACTCTTTTAAAAATATATAAACCAAATAAACATTACATTTAAAACATTAAAAGTTATTCTGTAATATTGTCAAATATTTTCAACTCTATCACAAGTTTCTTTTGCTTTTTATAGTTTTTGATCTTGCTACTATTGTTCAATAACAATCCAAATAAGGCCTATTTAATGAGTGGATAAAAAAGCTGTGGTACATATATATTATGGAATATTACTCAGCCATAAATAAGAATAAAATTTTGCCATTTGCATTGGCATGGATGGATCTAGGGGGTATTATGCTAAGTGAAATAAGTCAAATAGATGAAGATAAATACCATATGATCTCACTTACATATGAAATCCAAAGAACAAAATTGATAAACAAATATCATTGAAAGAGATTCATAGATACAGAGAACAGACTGATGGTTCCCAGAGGGGAGGGGGCTTGGGTGTCTAGGTGAAAAATGTGAAGGAATTAATAATTACAGATTGGTAGTCACAACATAGTCATGAGGATGTAAAGGACAACATAGGGAACCTAGTCAATAACATTGCAATAACTATGTATGGTGCCAGGTGGGAACTAGAAACGTTGGGGGGGACACTTGTATAGGGTCATCTAACCTCTATGCTGTACATCTGAAACGAATACAAAACAATCCTGAATGTAAACCGTAATTGAAAAATAAAATTAAAAAGGCTCAACCATCACAACCTCCAAATACTGAAATAGAAAAAGGATTCTCTCTCTCTCTCTTTCTCTCCATATATTTGTGTGTGTATATATTTACATATATATGTGTGCATGTATATATATATATATATGAATATGCATCCGAAGTTTATAATGTAGCAAAGTAAAATAATGATTTTGCTGGTCAACCTTTGCAAAGGAAAAAAAGGGAAAGGAAATGTGATGATGGTAAATAGCTCCATCAATGAGCTTTTAAGAAAGAAATTTAATGAATTTTCTAGTGTAAACAAAGTACAATAAAGCAGGCTATGTGGCCTTCTCCAGTGATTTTAATTGAAGAACCATAATCCTAGGGGACAACATTCAGGGCAAACTGTACATTAAGATGCTGGCTTTCATTATATTCACCCAGGTGTGCTTGGGGCCCGAGTAGATCACTACCCATACGAAGTAGCACCTACCACATCCTCTCCTGGAACAAAAGCTGTCTGGTTTTAAAACTAAATGGCATAAATTATGATGATAATTTCAATGTCAAGATATGGGGACAGTTTACAGTTCCTCAAGTATGTTGTTATATAAATATAAAATATGTGTTCATATATACAAACATAGTGCACACACACATTCTTCTCTTTCCCTGCTTTTACCCTGAAGTGCCTAGAAGCCCTCAAACTGGCTGTTATTGATGAAACCTGCTCTTTCCAATTGTTCATAAATTGCTCATCTTGAATGAGGTTATTCTGAATGATTTTTTTTGTAGGCTGTGCATTGTAGCAGTTAAGGGCACTTCTGAGCTTCATAGACATGGATTTGACTCCAGTCACAACACAACGTAGTTGTGAGACCTCATTCAACTTATTTAACTTTTTAAGATAGTTTCCTCTGCAATAAAACAGACTTGCTGTGAACATCAAATTACATGTTATTGTCAAGTGTGTAGCAGAGGTCAGGACATATAAGAAGTGTTCCAAAAGTTCTGAATATGGTGAACATGAACCCATTAACATTGGCAAAGGAAATACACAGTAGTCTTCTCAAGTGTTTCCACAGAGACATCTTTAACAACAAAGAGTAGTGACTTGTCTCACATCTCACGTGCCCAAGGAAGGTGACTTCATAGGCTTAACACACAGAGAAATAAAGATACTAATTCATCAGAGTGAATTTTCATCACCTAAAACCATGTACATTTTGTTTACATTCAATAATATAAGGCCAGTTTATTTTAACATAAAAATGTTTTCAAATTACTTACCACTAAAAAAAAAATTAATGGTTGAGGAAGACACCAGACAGCAAATAACCAAGTGTGAGAAGCGCAAGTTTGACAAGCCAGTGTTAGGCCTTACAATCAGTGTGTTATTAACTCTCATTCACTATGAGCTTAGAATATTACTGCTTGGGGTGCAATCTGTAATTTTTTTTAATTTTTATTTATTGACTGATTTTATAAAGCAAGGAAGGGTAGGGGAGATGAGGAGAGAGAGAACATTGATTTGTTTTTCCATTTATTTAGCCATTCATCGGTTGATTCTTGTATATGCCCTGACTGGGAAGCTAACTACCAACCTTGGTGTATTAGGATGACAATCTAACCAGTGGACCTACCCAGCCGGGGCCTTGTAATTTCTTAATTAGAAATATTTATTTAATGCTGCCCTGACCCCATTAAGGGCTTGGGAAAAACTAGTGAAAACCCGTCTCATTAAGCATTTTGGCAAGAAGGGTAATAGGTTGAAATAGCATCGCAAGAAGTAGAATAAAAATCATAGTTGAGAAGGAAAAAAGAACAGTCAAATGAGAGCCTTCAGTCAAGTACAAATTAATGAGGTCAAAAGAGAAGTTAAGTGCACCAAGAAATGGACCAAGGTAGCAAGTCATGAAGGAGGCTATGAATGATGGGTCTTTATATTGGCTAAGTGCTGTGGGAACAGGTGAAACAGAGCAAGGCTTATCATAAACAGGAGATTGTGCTAGGTGCCATTATCTCCACAAGCCAAGAAGGTAAGGGCTTTATCCTTCAAATTCTAACAATTTTAACTAACACAATAAAGACAAACACAAATATTTTTATCTTTTCTCTGTAACTAATACCTACTGAAACAGTTTCAGGTATCACATCCTTTCTTAAACACTTTACATGCAGTGACATTTAATCTTTACAAAAAGTGGGTACAATTAACTATGTCACTTTACTAATATAGAAATAAGCCCAAAAGCTTAAGTAACTTGTCTAAGATTATGTAGCTAATGGGTAGAAGAGCCAGAATCAAGCTCAGGTAGTCTGGTTCAGTGTCTTCATGCTTAACCACCAAACCATCAGGCAATTAGAAAGTGGAATAGAGCCCAATAAAAAGAATGCGGTCAGGGGGATTGGTGGCCCAAATACGTTAGATAGTACTGATATATTTGTCAGAACACTTTCAGGTGCAAGGAAAGAAAACCAACTAAAAATAGTTTAATAAAAAGAAGCACGAATTAATTCATGTAACTAATAAATTCCGAAGTTGCTAAATTCAGACCCCATCAGATCAAGTAATGCAAATCATGTCATTAGCTCTATCTCTCCCCTCCCCTTCCCTTCTCCCCCTCCCTTTCTCTCCTCCCTCTCCTTCCCTCACCTCCTCTCCCCTTCCCTTCCTCCTCTCTCTCTCTCTCCCGCCCCATCTTCCATCTTTGATTTTTCTCTATGTACTATTACAATTCTCATTACAAAATTATCTATGGATTTTCTCAATGCAGGCAAAGAAAACGCCAGAGGCCACTCAAACCCCTCCCCCCCATCAAATGTCTGTAGTCCCCCATTTGAAAAACCCAGAGAAAAGAGAATATTTCTCTCCAACATCCATCTATCCGTTTCAGGAAAGGATTATGATTGGCTCTACTTGGATCACCTCGAACAAGTTATTCTAATCAGCAAAACAGAGAATCAAGCTTGGCCAGGACTCAGTTATACTTATAGCCAAAGTGTGGTCTGTTTAAAAAAGAAGGGAAGGGAAGAAGAGGGGTAAGAGAAAAAGAGACCCTATTAGCCAGAAACAACAGCTACTAGAGCTACTAGAGTCCATTACAAATGACATAAGGAATTAGTTTGGTTTGAGTCGTGAGACAATACGGCAGACCTAGTAGTCTGACGGAGTTGAGACAGGCAACTGGCTTTCAAATTGGCCCTGATAACCATCATGGTGATGCAAGAGTAAACAACTATGCACTACTTTACACTTGAAAAAGCATATTCCACATATTACTTCCTTTACAAAATGAACCTCTTTCCTTTCACTTGCCAGAAGGTAGCCTCTCACTTCAAAGATTTACCCTAAGAAATATTGATTAGAATGTTTTACTTCTCTAAAAGCCAGTTATATAGGACATGGATAATATAATATAAACACCTCAGGAGCTACCCAAGTTAGCCTTGATCTCAGCAACTGCCCTTTAGTACAACCCTGCAGACCTCTCACATCTGCAGCTGCTCTCTAAGAGGCATTGGCAAATGTTTGGAAAGCCATCAGGGCAACACCCCAGTGATAAAGTTTAAGTACGATGTTTTAAATGTCCGAAATGGGACCCATTAGTCTCAGCATATAAACTCATGCATGCTGTAAAGGTAAGGTCAAGGTTATCAAAAACAGTGATATCAACATTGTTTTATATTTATAATGTTTATATGAACTATCTCAACACAGAAAATTAAAATAAACCATGGGTATAGATGTCAGTAAAACGTTTAGGATGTTTGGGGTAGTTAATAGAGATTAACATCGTGAGTAAAGTAACTAATTAGTTTAATAACATATTTTTCAGCATCTGCCATAAAACAGGCTCTGTGCTTGTTCCTGGGCATAAAAATATAAATTATATCATCTCTATACTTGAGGCACTTAATATTTAAAGGAGAAGAACAACATACATCGTGGCAATATAATAGGGTACTTGCTGAGCTAGAGGCGTACTCAGGGTACTGAATGACAACTGGGGTAATAAGGGAGAGAGAAAAAGAAATTGATCCAGTTTGGAGGTTAAGCATAGGCTTCCTAGAAATTATAATGCCAGAGTTGAGTTCTGAAAGAGAGGTAAAAATATCCATATAAAGGAAAGTAAGGATGGACATCCAAGGCAGAAGGTAAAACATAAAGAAATGGAACACATGACATATGTTGAGACAAATACACAGTTCTGAACTTTCTGTGTGTAAATTACAAGGCATGATAAGGCATGAAGTTGTGGCAGATAAAGCTGAAGAGGTAGGACTGAATGTTGTGTCACCCCAAAATTCATGTGTTGAAGCCCTAACCCCCAACGTGATGGTATTAGGATGTGGAGACTTCCAAAGGTAAGTTTAGTTGAGGTCATCAGGGCAGAGGCCTTGGATCAGATTAGTGCCCCTGTAAGAGAAGGAAGAGACACCAGAGTTTCCTCTCTTCACCATGTGGGAACACAGCAAAAAGGTGGCCATCTGCAAGCCAGACTAGGGCTCTCACTGGAAACCAAACATGCTGGCAGCCTGATTTTGGAATTTCCCGCCTCCAGAACTATGAGAAATAAATGCCTTTTGTTAAGCCACCCAGACTGTGGTATTTTGTTGTAGTAGCCCAAGCAGACTGAGAAGAGAGGCAGAAATAAGTTCATGGAAGGCCCCAAATACCTTATTGAGGAGCTTCCATTTTACTTTGTAAGTCACTGAAGGGTTGTAAGCAGAGATCAAGGTCAGAGTTATATTTAAATAACTAGTAACTTTGCTGGGAGTGAGCACAAGTCATACAGCAGAGTCACCCATGAAGGGGAGCTGTGGCACTTAGTCAAGGAGAGGGGTGTTTATAGCTCGTAGTGGTAAAAACCAGAAGAGACAAAAATTAAAGAAATTTGTAGAAAGAGATAAAAATGATCAGATTGTGGTGGTTACTGTGTGTGCAATGAAGTGAAGCCTAAGTACTACTCCTAGAGCAACGGGTAGACGGCTGTGAAAATAAAGGGATGGGGAGCGAAGAGGGGAGCAAGAAGACTATGCCTTTGACATGTAATGTTTAACCTGTCTATGGAACTCCTACAAAGGAAGAAAGCTCTTATGTAAATAATTAGGAATCTCAATGGCTTCAGATCTCTCACAAACACCGGAAGTCTGAAGACAATGAGTCTGAGGGCTGTGACCCCACACAAGCTCACATGCCACCACCTGTAACAGAATCCAGAGGGAGACGCAGGTCTGAAAGATAATTATGGGTGTAGTTTTTGGCATGTGGATTAAAATAAAATAAAATAAAATACATAAAAATTCAATTGAGTGTTTGTGAAAGGTGAATGGGCAAGGTACCCACACCCTAGACTGAAAAGGGAATGAGACTATTCAAGATGTAGAAACAACTTGGGCACCCCAACCTCAGAGAGGCAGGAGGCAAGCTGAGAGGGCTGTCCAGACTCCAAAATGGCATATTCAATACTCTCTTCAGAAATAGCCAAGGATTGAGATGAAAAAGGAAGAATGACTCAGAAGGTGGAGAAAATCTTACCTAGGTAAAAATAGAATAACAAAAAAAAATTTTTAAAACAAGAGAGAAAAAATATTAGGAACTCAGAGAACAAGTACAGTGTAAGAAATTTTTCCAAAAAAAAAAGGGAAACTGGGAAAAATGGAGAGGAGAAAATCATCAAATAAATAATTCAAGAACATTTCTCAGAAGTCAAGGACATGAGTTTTGCAACCTAAAGGGCTTACCATATACACAGACTCCTACTGAGGCACATCATCATGCAATTTCAAAGCATGAAGAAAAGAGACGAGTCTATAAACTTTCCGAGAGAAAAAAAAAAAAAACATACATGAAATGGATCGAAATCAGAATGCCTCAGACCTCTCACAACAGCACTGGAAACTAGAAAGTAGTGGGGCAATGTCTTCAAGGTTATGCACGAAAACTATTTCCAATCTTTATTCTATCCCATGGCAAACTATCAATCAAATGTGAGAATAGAAGAAGATTATTTTTAGATATTCAAGTTCTGGAAAACATTTACTTCCCACACACCACTTCTCAGAAAGCTTCTAGAGGATACTCCGCTAAAAACTGAGGGAGCAATCCAAGAAAAAAGGAAGTTACAGAACACTGGAAACAGAAAACTTAACACCAAAGAGAGGCAAAGGGAATCTCAGGATATGGGTGAAGAAAGACCCCGGGAAGAGGGCAACCCAGCTGGGCTCGAGGAGCGTAGTCCAAACATAACCTTGCTGAGTGAGGTGCTATCATTACCAAAAGAGCTTCAATGAACCATGTTCTGAGGACGCTCACTGCACCTTCTAAGAACCGCAAACTGAAAGCTATAAGGTGAACATGGAATCAGAAAACACATACCAAACCACCATCACAACCACATTCCTATTAAAAACCCAGCATTTGGCTCAATATAACCCTACTAATAGCCCGCTGTGGTGAGCCTTACTTCTCCTAAGACTAATTCATGGTTTGCCCACTTACCCTCCCCAGGAATACCTACGATTTCTTAGAAGAGTAGAAGCCAGAACACGTGCTGGAAACTCGATTCAGCTTTTCCTTTTCTGAAAGCCCCCACCTATCCGTGTCAGTGTTCTCCTTTCCTCCACAGCAAGGTCTGCACTCGCTGCTCTTTTTACATTATCACCTTTCACGTTCTTCTTATATGGAAATAATCATTGATTAAAAATAAAATATTAATTTGAGAATAAAAGAGAAAAGGAAAACACCTGTAGGGATATAGATCAATCTGATCATAGTGGTATATCTTTCAGAGTCCAGTCAGCAAAATAAAAAACCAATTTATTACCTTGTAAAAGAGGAGTTATTTAATACAGGAGTTAGAAGTCTAAGAAAATGCAGAGGAAACTCTGAAGGAAACCAGAGATGATAACTGCATGACAGCACTACCATCTTCAGTCTGGGGACACATGAAAGAGACAGGATTATAAGAACCCAGACACAGGAGGAGGGGCCTGGAGAAACGTGTGCAGACATTGTGGGGAGCCCCACCTGTCTCGCTGGACTTCTCAGGGGTCCCTGAGGCCAGTCCTGGAGTTGCCAAAAGAACATGGAGAATGGGGCAAATTGCCACTGGTGGGACTAATACTGAATGGAATGGGAAAAAACTGAGAAGTCCCTTCTCCCTCCTCCCATCCTCTAGTGATAAAACCTTCCAGAAAACCATCTGGTAAAGCCATCTGGGAGCTACTGGTGGAGTCATGGGCCCAGCTGCAGCAATGCAGAGTAAAGGGAGGCAAATTAATCGCTAAGAATCTAGATAGAAACTAGCTCAGGGGGCTGCATCTGGAGATGGGACCAAAAATGGGGGAGAGCTCTGCTTTTTTATTATTTGATTATTTTACAGGAATATACCTGCATCTTACTCAAAATTTTATAACTTTAAAAAAAATGTAAGGGAAGCTTTAGTTTTATCAAATGAAGTAAATTTATAATATATTAGTCACATACATTTATGAAAGGAATAAAATTGTTTCTTAAGAAAGATATCATTTTCTTTCAAATTACGTAGTGCCCAGCACAGTGTTATATAGCACGAAGAAATGTCTAAATAATTTTAGTTTAAAACAGAAACTTTTTATTCAAATATGTTTAAGATAAATAACTAAAATTAGGAAATGCCAAGTCCCAATTGTAGAAGTGTTTCAAAGGATTAGAAATTTGCTATGCCCTGGTCCTGAGGAGATGAGGCCAAGACCCCAAGCCGAAGCGCCCCAGCCCAGAAACGCTGCGCTGGCACCTGCTGGCTGGGCAAGTTGCTCCACCTTTCAGAGACTGTTTCCTCGTCTATGAAGTGAAGGAAAGAGTTCCAAGTGAAAATATGACAGCATCTTAAGTGAGAATAGATTAAATGACTGTCATTAAAGAGAGCACAAAATATCAGGATTTTAGAAATAATTGGTTGAAAAAGGTTGAATGTTCTTCAAACATAAAAATTTCAACTATGACATGTATTTCTCTAGATCTGGGTTGATGTGAATTTCACTAATCCCAGATCTAATTTCACTTCCTCCCTCAAAGCCTCACCCATACCTCATTGGCTTTTGTGTATGATTGTGTGTATGTATGTACAGACGTCTGCCTATAAGTTGTTACATTACTGATGTTTTTGTGACAGCTTTTCCTAAATTGAGTACATGAGAAGTGGCAGCAGAGCATTTGTTCATTAGAGATTGGACGCTGTTATTTGACTACGTCTAATTTATGTAAACTATAGTACGCTGGATGCTGTGCTAATCTCTGTCTGAGAACAGCCTAGCTGGTAAATTCAGCCATAATCCCACAATGCCACCGGCACACACACAGGCAAAGTGTGCTCTTGGCTTTGGAGCTGCCATGGCTATTTGCAGAGACTAGTGATGTTTGCCTGATTCCAAGACAACAGGAATGACTTCAGTCTTTGTTCAAATTTCAACGTGGATTGCTGCACGTAAATCAAGTTTTTTGGTTTACTGACATTGTTTTCCGGCCCTGCACAACTCTATAGTGTCGCTTGAGGGTGGGTTCCTATTTTGTCCTCACGCTTTCTCTTCCACTTTGTAGCTACTCAGATGTCTCTCTTAGTTAGGGTGTATTCGTAAATATCACTAGCAGTGTTTGTAAACCTAGGCATCGGTTTTAGTCATTCACCCATGCATTGTCTAATTCAGACACTTCCCTTTTTTTTGGAGCTCTGTGCTTGATGCTGTATGTACAAAAATAAATAAGGCAAGTTCCTTTCCCTCAAATATGTCTAGAAAAAGAAAGTCACAGAAGCAAGAAACTAAAATACAGTGAAAAGGGTTTTAAAGCAAAGAGGCTTTGAGGAGGTAAGGAGCAAGAATATTATCTGGAGGAGCTTAATTTTATATTCATAACAAATACAAGAATTTTAGCAGTATAAATGTTAGATGCTATCTGCTCCAGGATCTAAGGGCATATTTAGCTAATTTCACTTCCTCCCTCAAAGCCTCACCCATACCTCATTGGCTTTTGTGTATGATTGTGTGTATGTATGTACAGACGTCTGCCTATAAGTTGTTACATTACTGATGTTTTTGTGCTCTAATTAATATTTTCCTTTTTTTCTTTGCTACATAGATTCATGAATTTGGTAACACCTCTTCACCCTGTACTTTCAAAGAAATCCTGGGGTATATGAAAAGTACCCCGTGAATCAGACCTTAGTCACCAACTTACATCAACATCCCGTTACTAACTCAGTGAACAGTACAATTCACAATAACTTTTTGAGAGAAACAGTTTAAAAATCAACTGAATTTGAAATATGTGAGAGGTTTAATGATCAAGTTCAGGATTTCTCAAGCTCAGCGCCATTGAAATTTTAGGCCAGGTAATTGTTGTGGGGGTTATCCTGTGTGGGGTAGTTAGCAGCACCTCTGGCCTCTACCCATTGGATGCCAGTAGCATTTTGTCCTTCATGTTGTGTCAATCAAAAACGTCTCCAGGTATTGACACAGGCATGTGAGTCAGTAACTCTCAAAACAACTGTGACTTGCAGATTATAGAGATATTCGAGTAGTTTTGCCATTATTTGCTAGGACTTTTCAACTCTTGATAAGGCTCCAAATGTGAATGGATCTGAGATGAGCACACATGCAAATCACAAATGATTATAGGTTAAAGCAGTAATTATCGAGTATCCTAAATTTGACAGGAAGAGCAGCAGCTGATTTACATTGTAGTAGTATACTCTGAAAAATTAAGGTGTCTAGTAAATAACTGTTTTACATTCATTATCTCATTTAATTCTTACAACAACCCTACAACACAGATGCTATCTTCATTGCAGTGTTGCAGGTCAGAAAACTGAAGTTTAGAAGAGTTACATTGGAACTTCCAATCAAAATGGTAGGTGAACTGACATAGGAAACCAACACCATCTAGTCATACAAAACATAGAAATGCTAGATTTAGAAAAAATCAGTTTTTTAAATTTCTTAAATTATTTTATTATTCAATTATGAGAGAATATGGAGAAAAAAACAGTTTTTAATTTAATAGTAAAAATTCAAAGCAAGAAATATAATTCTGCAAGTGCCAGAAATGAAAAAAAAATACATAGTTGTAACAGGATATTGAAATCAGGTGGTTATGATGAACTCATTGGGGTCAGGGGTATTAAAACTCCAACAGGAAACTGAAATTAGAGTTTCTGATTCAAGTCAGAAGTCAGAAAAATCCCTTTGGCAAAGCTCCACCTACTAAGGACAGGACATGGATATGAGCCATCTACCCTGAAGTTGGAATGGAAAGAAATCTCCCTCAAGAAATATGGTGCCCCAGCCTACAACCAGCAAATGCATGATCCAAATTCTTTCATTAATTACATGGAGACCTTGAGCTAAATAATACACCCAAAACATGCCTAGAATGAGTGACTATATAGGACTACATCAGAGGCAACCATGGAATTATCAATAGGATCACTTAAATACATCAAAAAAAAAGATGGAACCCCAACAATATACAGTTCCATCAAAAGTGAGCTGACAAATATCCTGAAGTCATGAGAAAACACATTGTCATGAGTAGTCAGCAGGACTGAAGAGTCTCGGTAAACAAAGAGACTAACAGTGTGATTGTCATTTTAGAATATTCAATGAGAAAAAAGAAACAAAACTATAAAGAAAAGAAAGAGTATTCTTAAAGGCGGATGTGAAAACAGAAATTTTTTAAGTGAAAAGTATACTCAGTAAAATTTAAAAGAAAAGAAAACCTCAGCTTGGATAAACAAAAGATTTCCCTGAGAAGAGAAATCGTGAGTGGAAGATAACTGCAGAACTCAGTCATCCAGAATACAGTACAGGGAGATCCAGAGAGAAAAACATGAGAGGTTAAGACATGTGGAAAATAGAAAAAGAAATTCTGACATACATTTAGTAGGCATGCCAGAGGGAGAAAAATAAGAGAGCTTAAGAGAGTAAATATTTGAAAAGATGCTGGCTGAGAACTTTCCAGAGCTGAGAAAAACCACCATGTTATGGATTGCATCCTCACAAAAACTTATAATGTATAATTACTATTTATTATCATCTACTATTAGCAGGTCCCTTTGTATCAGTGCTTCTCAACTGATGACAATTTTGACACCCAAGAGACATTTGGCAAGGTCTGGAGACCATGTTTTGGATGTCGCAATTGGCAGTGAGGGTGACCTAGAGAAGGGGTTGCTACTGGCATCAGTGGGTAGAGGCCACAGATGCTACTGAACATCCTCCCGCACATTGGACAGCCTTCCCGAGGAAGAAGTATTTGGCGCACAATGTCAATAGTGCTGAGGCCCAGAAACCCTGCCTTACCTATACTGACAATACCCAACAGTAGATACTTTTCCTGATGAAGAAACTGAGAGAAGAGTTTAAGTAACTTACCCAAGCCATGCATCTAGTAAGGAGTGGAGCTGGGACTCAAATCCATGTTGGTCTCTCTCTAAAACTCATGGCCTTCAAATTGTATTTTTTTCTACAAGAGTCCGCGTCAACAGAGACTGGCTATTGTGAATTTGTAAAGTAGATGTTACAGCACAGAATGCACAGGAACTGACAACTGCTCCCCGACAGGGCAGCCCTGCGGATCAGCCCACCAGACTTGTTTCCTTATGCCTCCTCCTGCTCCAGTTTTGTGTGTATTCATGTCCCACAATGGGAGAGACGTGGAGGAAGTTTTGTGCTTCTTTAAAATATCAGTGCCTATAATGAATGCTCACTACCACTCCAATGCCCCCTGCCAGTACGCTAACTGCTGGTGGCCTGAAATTTGAAATGCACTATGCTTTTTAAGGACTTTCTGGGCCACCTAGACTTAAATCCACTTCTCAGTGTGACTGCATTGGATTGTGAATATTTTGTGCTCACATTTTTACATCAAAAGTGCCCTCCATATGGTCTATTTCTTGTTGGCTCAGCCCAAACACACATGCATAAATCAGCAGCAAATTTGGTGATAGAACTCAACATTTGGAATAAAAATGATCCGCTGACATGGCCATGCTGTTTCCTGGCCACGCTGTGATCTCTTAAATCACAGTGAAGCTCACTTCAAAATAAAAACAAGCTCAACTACGCCATTCCAATTGTATTCTAAACATTTGATTCATAAACACTTTCAATCAAACAAGTATTTGATTATTCGGTGTAGAAAGTGTATGTGTTAACTGTCATTATAGATAGCTCATAATTCTCACAAGAAATGTATGTTCACCCTAATGTGATTCTTTTACAATTAGAAATGTGCTTCTTAATTGATGGGGCTGCTGTAATCTTTGCAAATTTTTTTAAATGTAGTTTATCTTATTCTATAATTTTTCTTATTACTGTTTTTAGATATGGGTTTCCTTGGAAACTGGATGTCTAATGGATTTTAGCCACAAATAGGCTAAAAATGCCTTTATTCATTTATCATTTCATTGTAATTAAATCTTCTATATGATGTGACTTGTTCTCATGTATGATATCCTGTTTCCATGGCAACTGAGATTTTCTACTATCCATAGTTTGAAATGCCTTCACAGTATTTCTTGATTAACTCATGAGACCAAAATCGCATTTTGTAAACTTACATGTAGTGAAACTTATAAAGAAAAGGCTGCAAAATATTATCTTGTTGTCTATTTCTCTGAGACTTGCTTTTGTTTTTATGATTCTTTTTCCTGATATGCTGCCCTCCTAGAGCAACATAATTTTGTGCTGCTAGAAAAGCAAACTCCATGGCTAAATTTAGCAAACACGGCCATTTCTGTGCTTGGATCGCCATCTACAGCTCTGAACACCCAGCGGCTACGAGAAAAAGATCACCTGTGACGCTTCCATAAAATGGATACAGCAAAAAGGATTTGAGTAGCAATGTTGATTCTTTCTTTGCTAATATTTTTAATAATTAATGATATACTAATCTAACACAAAGGAAATACCAAACTAGCAGTTTTTGCTATGAACACAGGCTCTTGTTTATTCTACAATTTCAGGACAATTTAGAAGGGATTTAGTTACTGATCATATCTAGAATACTGGAGTAAAACTGTGACTCTGTAAATCCCACTATTATGTTAATGACATTATAAAATTACCAAGGCTTTTATTCTTGCTCTAGAGTAGTGATAAATAATAATGAGCTATACTTAGAGTGAGTCAAATGTTTAATAAATATTTATCAGTTACTCACCATAGCCAATACTATCTTAATCCAGGCTTCAGCTCATCTTAAATCCTAATAGCGTCCAATTTGACAAGCTCATGGTTTTAAAGATTCAGTTAGCCTGGGATGCATAAGAGCTAAGCTCGAATAATATCTTCATGGAAAAGTTGTTTCTGAAACCACTAACTGAAGTAATTCAAAATTAATCATATTTTAGAAATGAGTAGACAGGAACCTGCCCAGGATCGTACTGCCCACTGTGCCATTTATGAGCACTATAATAGAACTCGAGCCATAGAAGGATCATGTGCATGCGCAAGTTTTGTATGCCTTCCCTTATTTCCTGAATATATAGATGTAGCTAACATGTGCTTCAGAGTCATTAATAAAATTAGAAATCCCCGAGGGTTCTAACTGTAGAGCCAAATTGTGAGAAACCAAACCACTTATGGAAGACATATTCTTTGGGAAAGACCTTTAATCTCTTTAAATCTTGATTTCATAACAGTAAAAAAAATAAAATAAACTTATAACACTTACTTTACAGAGTTATCCTAATAAATGAGGAGATAAAACAGGGAAATGGATTTTACAAACTATAAAAGTATAATAACAAATGTTCAGTATTAATATTGTATTAATATTGTCAAGGTTCTTGATGATACATGGGGTAACCAGGATTTGAATCTGCCTGGGATTTAATATGGGAGCCAGGAATTCTGCCATGAGGACTAGGGGAAGTCAGAACTTGGAGGCAAATAACCTTGACCCTGGCTGCTGGAACCCCACCACTCCTGCTATCGGCGTATCTCATTCTTTGGTAGAACCCCAGGGAGATGCTTGAATCACCTCTACAAAGGCCCACTAATGCAATACAGCTCTTTCACTTCATTCTCTCCTGTGTGTCTGAGTGGACCTTAAAAGTTTAATGTTGCTGACTGCAAACAAAATAAATCCAAAGGAAAAGCTGGTGGAATTGAGTCCCTCTCCAGAGACTAAACAATAACATAAACTGTGTGAATGAGAAACATTTCTACCAATGAGTAAATGGAAAAGTACATTATCCTTTCATACATATAAGCAATATTTCAGAAATCCTTTGAAAAAATCTACCTCTCTATTAATAACTTAATAAGGGACAAGCAGAAATAGTCAGCCCTAGAGATGCTTTCAGCAAGAACTAGTAAGTAACAAAACTCACAATGTTCAATGGCCATTTTCTACCCTATTCTTTGGGAGAAAAATCTGAAAGAGAAGTTTTAAAGATAAGGCAAGTCTGCAATGACCAAAAAAAATAGAAGGGGAAATAGGCAATAAACATTTTAAACATTCAATCATAAAAAATAACCATGTCTTTTACTCCTCTGCAGAGGTAGGAATGGACCTGCAGACCGGGAGAGAGATGAGGGATCCTTTCAGGGAATAAGAAATGTTCTATATTTTGATCAGGGTGGGAGTTGGGTCACAAAATTTCATCAAGCCGCACATTTAAAATTAGGCTTTACCTAAGTTACGTCTCAATTTTTCAAAAATGAAAAAAAATTATTTTCCTATTCAGAAACATGGGACATAAAAGTAATCACATTGAATCCATAATTTATCTCAATGATTTGTTTGAAAAAGAGCTGAAATGTCTTACATTTCTAGGGAGTAAAATGTGCTAGAAATCTGCAGCATCATAACCTTTGATTTCCTACAACACTGTTGAGGGAACTAGTCAATTTATTTGATCAAACCCATGCAGAGATACTTCATTATGGAGCTAATGTGTTTTTCCCTATTACAACCAATTGCCATATTTGGCTTCTCTTTTTCTTTAGTGACAAAAAAAATTGTTTTGAAATGTCAATGTGTGTGACTGTCTATGTCTATGACAAAAACTGGAAGGCAACCACAAAGCCCAGAAGCCCCAGACTTCGCAGCAATGACAATGAGGGTTGGGTTAGCAGAAATGGACCTGAATAAAAAGGTTTGGCACTTGATAAACGTAGGTGAAAAAGCCAGAAAAATAAAAGGGCATGGGCGGGTGGAAGGTTGTTTACGGAAAAAGGAAGCGCGATTCTAATGAAAGCCACTAAGTCCAAATGTTGTTGATGGTGATGCCAATGTGGTTTAGATAGTGTATGGCCTTTTCTGAGCATGATTTGACCCTAAAGGATTTTGTGTTGGCATAAACTAGATCAATAATGTTAGTCTCATTTTAATATCAATAATCTATGCCTAGACCTTAAAACAAAAAAATTAAAAACCCAGAAATGTGTGCAAATACGAGGCACTAGAGAGACTATATGTACAGGCACGTGGATTCCCAGAAAACATCAGCACCTTGTGTGATGAGCTCTGGCAGCCGTCTCAGTGTTGACAATATGCTGGAGAGCCTCAGAACATAAATCAATCTACATTTGTTCTCACAGGAACCAGGAGCTGGAATTACTGTTCCTGAAACTTGAGCCAATATTGTCATGGCAATATAAATGATGGAAATTTTGCCACTGTAGTTTGCTTCACCCATTGCATGAACCTCTTGGCAAACAGTGCCCTGGAATTTCATTAATTAGTGTTAACTATGATTGGCAATGCCAGAGAGAACAATAAAACAACCGCAGTGTTTCTATGAACATATGGGTGGCAGAGTCTCTAGCTGGGTGATACAAGATTGGTTTCCAACTTATTAAAGCCTATTTATACTGCATATAATTTACCTAATTTTGCCTTTTGAAACTAAGTTATTATAATTTTTATTTTTGCAGATTTAATTATTGAAGTAGAAACTGCTTAATTAGTAGAAGTTATCATCTTTGTCTCAGTGAAAAACACAGATTTTAAATTGAAAAAGACCCTCTGAAATTATATAATTCAACACCTTATTTTACAAACAAAGAAACTAAATCCCAGGAAAGTTACATGTCTTTCCCAACCTCATAAAGTCAGTAGTACAACGAAGGCTAAAACGTGGGTATTCTGAATCCAGGATTTCTCTATCTCACATTGTTTCTTAACTGATAATTGTTCTCACTAGATTGACATTGAGTTGACATGGAAGTTTTTGTTGACATTTAGCTGCTTCCTTTATGCCTTTTCACTAAACAAATTACATGAAGTTTTCAATTTTCACAGAAAATTCCTTCACCTAAATTATTAATATAGATTCCTTCATAGGTTCAAGGAAAATATCCATTAGTCTCACTCTACTCTACCGTGCTCATCACAGTTGAGATGACAATTTGGAATCTTTCCTATTTAATTTATCATTTTATTGGGGAAACCATTACCAGGAAAAAGCTCTATATTGCCTCTCTTCATGTCAGTAAGCAAAATGGAACTTAGTGAACCTTTCTGGACAGGGTTCACAGCAGATTCCTCCCAGACACTTATCTATTCTATTTGAGAAATATAAAGATAAATCATAAAGTCCTAGATTTATAGAACCAGGAGTATAAAAGTCCGATGGATTCCCAAATCATGCTCATTCTTATATATTTCTTTAAAAAGGAAAATGTATATTAAAATTAGACTCAGGGCTTATTTCTCTAGCAATTTCATGTCATATCAGCCACAGCTACCCTTCTTATTAAAAAAATTAATCCCTTTACTGTTTAAGCCTCTGAAGGTCACAGCAGCAAGAAATATCTTCTGATGCATCTTCCCCACCCCATTTCCTTCTTCCTTGGACATACAGACAGATGGCTTTGGTATTGTGTTTGGATGGAGAGGAAACTGGTAGAAGGACATTTCAGTTGTTATTTTAATTTTGGATATTACACACACACACACACAAAGAAAAGTCCTCATCTTGAGTCACATTTGCCTAACACACTTCTAGATTCCATTTTATGGAAGATGCCACATAGCCAAAAGAATGTCTCAAGTTGATGTCTATTTCAATTGAAACCAGAAATCTAAGGGCCTGTATTAGCATATATATGTAATGCCAAACAAGTTGGAAAATAATAAATGTTCCAACCATTCAGAACAATACAGATCCTGATAGTTAACATGGAACTAAGTATTCAGTTCAGACGGCCATCAGGGAGTTGCAAATTCCAGAACACCATGTATTCATTTTACCTTAAAACTGCTTTTATAACTTCAAACTATATTAAGGGACCCTATAGGAAACAGCTCTACCATTCGGTCACTGTGGACATGTCCTCATACTAGTTGTGTGCTATGTCACACAGTATCCCCTCATGAAGATTGATCTAGGTCTCAGCTCAGGAAAATCAGTTGCCCGGAAGCAATAGGTTTTGTTTTTCTCCTGGGCACATGAAACTATAGAAAAGTGCGTGGTTAAGAGAAATTTGTCTGTCTGTTTGTTTGTTTGTTTAAAGTAGGATGGATTTGCTGAAGGTCACATACTGAAGGAGAAAAACTAGATATAGGAGAAAGAAAAAGAGATGGCGCAAATAATCGACACGGGGGAAAATGGGCCAAAACTGCAGTTGTTTATATACTCCCTCCAACCAGCCTTTCCACCTCTTAAGAGGTGATTTAGGACATAGTTTGGAGCTTGGACTTTGGAGCCAAACCATCTGAGCCAGACCAGATTTATCACTTCTTAAATAAACAAACCTAGGTTAATTAGCCTCAGGCTCCTCATGTAAAATGGAGGAAACAGCCCTGGCTGGTGTAGCTCAGTGGACTGAGCACAGGCTGGGAACCAGAGGGTCCCGGTTCGATTCCCAGTCAGGGCACATGCCTGGGTTGCGGGCCAGGTCCCCATGAGGGCCACGTGAGAGGCAACCATACATTGCTGTTTCTCTCCCTCTCTGTCTCCCTCCCTTCCCCTCTCTCTAAAAATAAATAAATAAAATCTTTAAAAAAAATGGAGGAAACACTAACCTAGTTTATAGGCTTATTGTTCAAATAACTGTGTGTGTGCATACACACACACGTGTGTATATACACACATATACACACATACATACACATATATAATATATATTATATGTACATACACACACATATGATTTTTATGTATATATAAACACACACACTTGGAATAGCACCTATAGCATAGCAAGCATTCAATATCATCATCATCATCATCATCATCATCATCATCATCACCTCTGCCTCGGCTTCATCTTCTCAAGGAATGGGATATGAGATCAATTTAATTCAACAAAATTACTAATCATCTTTTGGTACCAAGCACCACAGTATGTGGTGAAAACACAAAGACGAATCAATGCCTATTTTCAAGAGACTCTCAGTCTAGTGACTAAATCATTGCACTGCATATGTTAACACCAAAAGCAGTAACACATGCATCCCAGTAACCAGGCTGTGCAGGACTGGTGGCAGAAACTGGGGTGAGAAACTCCTAGAAATGTCTTGTATGTTTTTCAACCTTTGGGTCTTTCCCTGGAGGCAGGAAGAGCCAGACCTGAAGGCAGCTTCCTCCCACCCTATCCTGGGCATAGAAAATGACCATCCGTCCCTACCCCTCAAGAGTTGTGGTATGTGAGACCGGGACAAGAAGGAGGGAAGAGAGACAGGGTTATCATTCTAAGACCCAGAAGATCAGGGTTGTATAATTTGCATACGTGGAAAGTATGCAGCCAGATGAGTGGCGACAGCAAAGCCAGCACATGCACTAACCACATCCAGGAACAACACATCAAGGTTCATCGAAAATAAGAACCCTGCAAATGCTTAAAGGTCAAATCTGGGGACAGAGGCTCTCAACCTCACTCTAACATGCCTCTTAGCAGATTTCCTCCATGGTGACATCCATAGCAACCACACTTACTCAGCAACTAAATGGGCCATCGCAAACACCCACTTAGATAGGTGGTCCCTTAACTTTAACTGTCTTACTCCCAAAGTAATACATAAGTGTATGTTGGCATGAACAGGAAGGTCTGGTGCAGCTAGATTTGATAGCTAATATTGTAACATGTTGTGTTTTGTTAAATCGTTTTATAATAGATATAAGTAACTTGGAAAAGCTACTTCCATTTGTTTTACTCAGTAAGTCAAACCAGTGGGGTGAAGACAATGCGGTTCACAGGGGGCCTTAGGACCCTTCGCTTCGACAGGCTGTGCTCCTGGAAAGGCTCTCCTGCTCTCTTCCCAATCCCATGGCCCCTTGGCTCTCCGAGGTTCTGGCTCCCCACCACCCAGCCCTGGCCCATGCCTTACGTAGCCAAACCTGCCCATTTCCTCCTCGCTAAGGACAAAAGGAGCAGTATTTTGTTGTGTACGTATGACAAAGAGCCACATTAATTTTGTATCAACCATTTTTATTAGCTCTGCCACTGAGTATTAGAGAACACAAGTGAGGGAATAATTGAGATTTCTGACAGTTCTTTGGTTGATGTCGCTTTGTCACTGGAACTTTCAGTCTTAAGACCTTAGAAGCAGAGAGAAACAAAGAATTTCAAGTAATATTTTATTTTATTATAAAAATATGCTTATATTCCTTCTTTTCCTGTCATATCCATATACTCTTCAGCTTTGTGACTTTTTTGAAAGACAAGGTAAGTTCAAGGCTTTCAGCTCTCCCAAATAAACTAAAGATCCATGAGAAGGTACTGTCCAAGCAGGAATTGCAGAGTGGTATTCCAAGCCCTCAAGTATTGAGTCAGTGGGTTAGAGCATAATATTAATGGCATACCAAATGTTCCTAGCAATAAATTTCCGGATTATCCCAAATTTTCTTACAGATGGGACATTTTGGTCAAGAAGTCTAGTTGGGCTGAAATAGCCTCTGAAGAGAAATGCACAAGAGTCTCCCCTTCAGTTCCACCACCTAGGGGATGATATTAAAAGGTATGTACACCTGCGAACTGGTATTTTTTTATATAGCAATAAAAATTTTAACTTCTCCTGCAACCACCCACTTTGCTGGATGTCATGTTTAAATCTATGATTTCTCCTGTCATTGCCTTTCTCTGGTCTACTGTGTTTCAATTATTGTAGCCAAACAAAACAGCCAGAGTAAGAATTTTTAGTCACCCAAAGAGTTGTTAAATTGTAAATTGAACCAGTGATACAGAAAAAAAAAGTTCTTTTTTCTGCCTTTCCTGCTTTAGCCACCAGCTGCAGCCTGTGGCATCAGAGTGTACTACACTTTTTCCAAACTCCTCATTTACTGGCACCCTCCACACATCACTCCCTCACCTCCTCTGAGGACCACAGTTATCTCTTCTACTCAATTTCCGGCCTTCACCCTCAGCGAGTTCAACATATATTTTCATGAACCAACACCCCGGCCCCATCATTTCATGACATCCTCCACTTTAAACCCTTACTTCTCCTCCAGAATCCATTCCCATTGATCTTGTAATCAATCCTTTCATCCCCACCAATCTTTAGAAACTCTGCTCTTTGATTTCTTCAGGGCCTCTATTGACTTCCTACCTCATCTCCTCAAGTCCGCCAGTCTCTTCTCTTTATACCGTTCCCTTTCCTCCTTGGACTCAAGGGCAACCGTGTTAAATAAATATTCAGCATCACTTCAATTTCTCCGTCTCCTGCTCCCAGGCCCTGGCGCTGCTCCACAGTCATTCCTTGACTGCTCCCGCCCCCCGTCAGCCATAGTCACATATGGTTCTGCAGTGTGTGCCCCGCACGAGATTGTTCATTCGAGGAGGCGAGGAAAGTCCTGTCTGCCAAGCTCTGAGTGCTGCCTTCAACTAAGGGAGGAGCTCATGTGTCTGATGCACAGAAAGGTAACTTGCTTCCCAAGCCCTTTTTTTATTTTATGGGTATAAAGAGTATGGCCATTGGGTAGCTAAGCACAGCTACCAAAAAAAAAAAAAAAAAAAAAGTAAGATGCTTTTATCCAATATGATTTCTTTGCAATATCTGTCATTAAGGCAATGTTCTTGACACTCTTCTATTTTCCTCTCCAAAACTACTTTATTCTGGTTCTTTAATTGCCTTTCTGGCCTTTTTAAATCCCCTTCCTTGGCTTTTCTTTTTTAAATTGCCCAGAAAATTCTGGATGCTCATCAGGGTCCCTTCCTGATGCACTTTCTGCTTCCTCTCTACACCTTCTCTCTAGGTGGTTTCATTCCACCTCACTGTCAACTATCTTATGTCAGAGAAATCCAAACCTATTTCTCCCCATCTAATTTCCCCTGGGTTCCAAATCCACTTTCCACATGCCTACTGGACATTTTCACCTAACTGTCCCATAAGAATCAAAAATTCTTATCCAAAATTGAATTCAACATTTTCCTAAATCCGTTTCCCTCCGCTTATGTTAACCTTGTTAACAGCGTATCCCTCAAACCTCCAAGACAGAAACCTCAATATCATTTTGGATTCATTTCTTTAACTCACTTTCCATATCTTGTCAATTACCAAGCCCTACTGATTATTCCAGTAAAATATTTTCAAATTCATCCCCTCCTCCCACTTCCCTGCACCTTCATATTATCTTATCTAATCTAGAACAATAAGCTTTGTGCTCCCTTTCTTAGATTTCATTTTCTCAGATGGATTCTAGACTCTGCAGAGACTGACCATAGAACTACTGTGAAACCTTCTGAGTGTCTAGCGAAATCCGAAACCAACAGCGTGACTTACTTACAAGCACCTTTTACAATGTAACTCCTACTTACCTTCTGCATGTATATCCCTTCCCTACCTGTGTGCTCTCCCCTAGCCAGCCTGACCTACTTAGTTTTGTCAGAACGTGTCATAAATGTTCCAACCTATTGTCCCGACTTATTCTGGTCCCTCTCCCAGGATGTTTATCAATTCTTTTCTTTCTAAAAACACAGAATCATACTCATTATTAAATGTCCAGGTTTAATATCTTCTTCTATATACAGTTTTTCCTGTTGTCTCTTCCTCCAGCTAAAAATTAACTGCTCCATTCTCTTTTCTTTTTATATATAGCACTCTGGGCTTTTTTTCCAGCCCTTATTGTCTTAGCTATAAATTGCTTGCTCCATAAGACATGAGACAATTTTTCATTGAGACTCAATTTTACCTGTTATATAGTGAGCAAATAAACCCTTTCCACTCCATGCTTTGGTTTTTAAAATCATTGTATATTATTGTATTTTTGGTGTTTGTTTGCTTAATTGTTCATTTAATGAGAGAGGATCGCTATGGTGACATGAAGAAAAATTTTTACCCACTTTGTGAACTTTGATATTTAACTTTTGTTTCTATGGATGTTGCACAGATTGGTTCGATCTTTGGACAATAAAACAAATCCATGGGGAAAACACAGTTCCCATTATGCGAGAAGGTTCGGTGTAGAACAGAACCATGCAATGCCGACACCAATTGCCTGAAGTGGAAGTAGGAGCCACCATCTCTGAGGGCAGGAAACAGACTCTTTCAGCCTCAATGTTTTTCATTCCAATGGTCCTTTTCCCACTGGAATTAACTTACGGCTCTTAGGATATCACCATCCTAAATCAAAACCTTTTTGCCATGCATTGGGATGTATCATACGTATTACATACAATGTACCCCAGCCACAGAACTGATCTCTTAAATGCGGAGGAAGACACCTATCTGTGCTTTTACTTTTGTTGTATCCACTTCCTGTACCCCCATCTTCTAAGTGTAACACTGTGATTGTCAATTCATCTTTTACATTCCATACTCATGCCCCTGCTCCCTCAACAGTTAATGTGCATTTGTTAAGAAATGAAGAGCTATCAAACACAAGAAATGTTCCAGTCCTGAGTGTCACTTATCAGCCGTCTGAGAAGAGACACATTCTTACTGGCTCTGTGAATTCTGGTGGGTTTTTTTTTTTCAATTAATACTTTCTGGATAAAAATGAACGCATGACCCCAGGAGTGTGGTAACAGGTTCCTGGTTCCCCAATAAAAGCTTCAATTCCCTCCAGGTCGAATTCTCCTCCCCCAAAGCTCAAGGATTCAGAGATCCCCTAGGGGGTAAAAAGGCTACAAGGGTCTATGTCAAGCAGACAATTACACTCTTTTCTGCCAGAGAAATCTTCACTTCCAGTAGCTACATTTCAAAACTTACTCATCATTTTTCAAGTAACAAGTGTAAGGTATCTTTTTTTCATTTCAGGTGTGCTTTGGTATGGTATCTGGACTATACTGATTTCCAGGCCCTTCTATCAAGACTACACTCCCACTCCTGACTTCAAGCAGGGAGTCAGAGCTGTGGGAAGTTGGGAGACATCACTCTTCACTACCACAAATAAATTACTAGCTTTGTCATGCAATGGCATTCCCCAGATTTTATGCAAATGAGAGGGCTCTAATTTTCACAATGTTAATTCAATCTTTCCAGAAATCATATCTCTGAGCTCATAATTTTATGTTATGACTATGTTGCATACAAATGAGAGCTCTGTTTTTCTTCTTGCCATTCCTGCAGATACTCAGCATTTCTTCAACAAATAGAAACATTACCAAATTATGATGCAGCTATATAGACTGTTTTGTTCACTCAAAAAAATGCACAGAAATTCTGTTTTTAATCATATCTTTTTGATCCTTAGGTGGTTGATTTTTGAAAGAATAACTCAACAGGCTAAATTCTGTGACTTCACTTGTTCTTTGTTGGATAGAAAACACCACTCCATGCTCATATTTCATTAAATGTTTGCATAACCAGAAGGTAGCTTTTTATATTAGCAAAGAGTCTGTAATATGGAAAATTACAGTTGCCACTCAACCATCAACCTCATGCTGATTCTTCTTCCTCTTCCTGATGTTCTGAGGCCATAATAAGCTGAAACTAAAAGATATATTTAAGAACCTAGGTGCATTATAACCATGAAGAGAATAGTAGTTGCTGTAATTTCAACAATTTTATTGGCTTTATTGTTGAGGAGACAACATGGCATTTTTTTACAAAGGCTCTGCTGATGAACCAACTAGATATCTTTCCCCAAATTAACAAACCTGATGAAAACTATCTGAATCTCTGCAGCCACTGATAATCGTACTTAACATATATGCTGCCTCTTTGGATCCTGAAAACATCCCTGCTAGAGGACATTTTTGTAATCCCCATGTTATAGATGAAAAAATTAAAGCTAGGGAAAGTGAAGTAATTGCCTTGAGATGCAACTAGAAAATGACAAAATATATGCATGCCTATGTTCAGTGCAGCCTTATTTACAGTGGCCAAGATTTGGAAGCAGCCCAAGTGCCCATCAGTTAGATGAGTGGATAGAAAAGCTTTCATACATTTGAAACGAGGTATAGAGCATGTTTCCCCACAGCTCATGGTTGGGGGAAGGAGAAGTGGATGATACGGCTTAATACTTTTGACAACAATGGCAAGTGACAGCTGTATGCTTCCTGAAGGGAAGCTGCACTGCCACCCAGGTAAAGGCCTATGTGACCTTCGGTATGTATAGTGCCAACTCTGAGGTCATGTAGGGCAGGCAGCCGTGAGAGAGAGAGAGTCATGTTGCCGGTAGTGAGAGGGCTGCCACGCGGTTTGCAAAGGGCGTGGTATGCATGGAGCCATGAGGAAGGAAAGTAATGATGTGACAGCCCTGTTAAGGGAGGAGTAAGCAAGCGGCTGCGCAGTTTGTTGTCGGGGTCCCGCCGTGCTCCCTGGTGTAATGAAGAAGGAGGCATTCCACTGCTCTGGTTGTGCCTGCTCTAGCTGACTCTGAAGCGCTCAAGAACATGCCTTGCAAGACACTGACTCTTAGAATTCAGGATATACAGAAAGACCACTCTCTTGGGATTCATGCCTTTCCTGGACTTCTCCATGATCCAGTGTAGCATGGCACCTGTTTCCCTGGACAAAAAACACGAAGGCTGATGAAAACACACCCCAGGGCCTGAAGGAGAGAGCTGCTGTGTGAGGATGGCGATTTTAGTACCTTTCCAGAGGGACTGGAGAACTGTCTGTGCAGCCAGCCTAAATTCAGATAAGGAAATGGGGAACTTCTGGTTTGGGGGCTTTTGGCTCATAGCCTTTTGGGGAGCAAGGGAAGTGCTGGTTCTCATGGGAGAACAGGGCTCCAAGCTGAAGTGTTCCCAGCTCCCCACCAAGGTTGGAATATGGTAAATAAAAACCTGTCTTTTCCAACACTGATTGTTGGGTCATGCACGAAGGCGCCCCGTGAACGGGCCCATGTCTGCTCAGTTACACAATGGAATACTACTCAGCCATGGAAAAAAAGAAGGAAATCGTATCTTTTGTGTTAGCATGGATGGACCTGGAGAGTATTGTGCTAAGAAAATAAGCCAGTCAGGGAAAGACAAATACCATATGATCTTACTTATATATGGAATCTAATGAACAAAATAAACTGACAAACTAAATAGAAGCAGACTCACAGATACACAGAACACACTGACAGTTGTTGGAGTGGAGAGGAGTTGGTGGAAAAAGGTGCAGGGATTAAGAAAAAAAAACTTAGACACAGACGACAGTATGGTGACTACCAGAAGGAAAGTGGGGGTGTGGGGGGGTAGAAGAGGGTAAAGGCGAATAAGTGATGGAAGGAGACCTAAGCTGGGGCGGTGAATACTCAATATGATATACAGAGGATGTATTATAGAACTGTACACCTGGAACCTATATAATGTCATTACCCAACATCACCCCAATAAATTCAATAGTTTTTTTTTTTTAAAAAGAAAGTGAAGGAGATAGGAAATGGAGTTCTGATTGCTTGCACCACCATGCCAAAGATTCCCTTGAGAGTAAGTTGTGTGGAACGTTTCTGCTTCTTCCCGCTTTCAGAGTACAATAACCAACTGATCTTTCTCAGACCAACATAATATCGACTGATCTTTCTCAGACCAACATAATACACCAACCCTACAGAGGCCAGGTGCATAATCACCACCGAGGCAGCCTCGCAATGAATGAAAAGCACTTCCTGAGAGGATAGGCATCTCTGGGTCAGCTCAGGCCCGGCACTCTGGCTTTACCAACAGGGAGAAGACACTTGGTGAAATTTCCATCAAGAATTTCCATTTAAGCCACCAATGGTTACATGTTTGACTGAAAGCTGGAAGAGTATGCCAGGTGAGCAACTCCAGAGAAGAGGCCCTTATCTTATTCTGTTTTCAGCCCTTACTAGAGCCATTAAAAAAACATTCTTATGTGAAAGAAGGACCTGGTTCAGTATTCCTGCACAAAATATTTCTTCCTCCATGTTTTTTCTAGTAGAGTTCGTTCGTTCTACAGCATCCAATCTCTGAAGGTCTTAGCTCACCTGTCATATCCCAGTGGCACTTGCTCAAATTGGTCATTTGTTCCATTTTGCAGGAAGACATCCTTTTACTTAGCAAGGCTAATTTCTTACTTCTTGACTGTGGGTAAAACTTAGGATAATAAGTTGTATGAGTTCAATTTCACCACCTTAAATGCTGATGAAGAACTCCACTACCAATTCTCTTTTTCTATTTCTTGATGGTGGGTGGAAATTGGGAAAGGTTCTCAAACCCTTCAATACCTGTACTATAAGTGGATTCCACATTCTTGCTCTAAGAGCACTCCTGTACCCTGTTTATGGCCTTGAATTGTGTGGCTGCACAAACAAAATCAAGAAAACCCTCCCTATCCATGCTTCCGCACATACACACAGAACAGTAGGTTCAAACACATTAGCATTCACAGAATTAAAGCTGAAGCTCTCAACTAGTGCCCCGGAAACAGTGAGGGATAAAGTGACAATAAATGGTGTGCTAGAGGCAGATCTTTGCAGAAAACTGCATGAATGGCGAAACAAGCATTGTGAATACTATCTGTTACTAACACCAAGACTTCAGGGATGTCACAATGTACACCCATTTGCAAGTAAACCTGTAATCCAGCTAACTTCGACAGAAAATTATTGTTATTAAGCCTTCCCATAATCTACAGTTAAGGCATGTTCTACTTTAGCTTGATGGGGAACATAAGTTATATATGCCAGAAAACCAGTTGGAAGGACCTCAGACTGTAGATTTGATACTGCTGGGTCCTGTTTGTTTGTAAAGAATATACAGTGTACTTTCCAGCCACAGTGCTATACATAAATGGCCTGGTCAAGTTGGAGATCAATACAAAGAGCCTGGCAAATGCATGTAGATATAAGACTGGTATTTATAATCACAGGAACTCTGAAGTTGAGAGAAACAGTAAACATTCTATGGTGAAGAGTTTCTGAAAACTGTTTCATAAACCACTACTTCACTAGTATGTTAAAATGTGTTACCCCACCATCCTTCTCCAAAAGGTCATCCCTTGGTCAGACGTTTAGGAAGAACTGGGTGAGAGCTGGATATCTACTGCAGGACTTTTTGGAACACTGTAGCTTTCTAAGAGAAGGATATACTTTGCAGGATTCCTTAAGCTTATTTATTTTTATAGAACATGTCTAGGAATATACTTCATGAAATATCAATAAAATTCAATTCCTCAACTTAGTTATAAACCAAGGCAAAAGGCATGTTGATGGAGAACCGGTATAAGAGCTCAGGTCAGTCAATGCCAGAAACTATCTTCTCAACACCAGAAAATTGTCCGGAGTTAGGAGGCTATGAAAGAGGACAGAGCACAGTATTTACGAGTATGGATCTCAGAGCCTAGGTTTGAATGCCCCCGTTCAGTCACTTACCAGCCGTGGCCTCAGTAACCTCATCCATGAAGTGGAGCTGAGAGTAGAGTTGCTCTGAAGGTTAATGAGCTCATGTGTGTTAAATAGTTATAACTTCGCACTGTAAGAGCTTAGCTATTTATCACTATCACTACTGCTGTTGTTACATTAAGTATCATCACCCATGCTTAGGTATAAGTAATCAGAGTAACAGCAACTTCTAGAAGCCTGCCCACACGCTACAACACTTCGCCAGCCTCTCACCTCTGTAGTCCAGTGATCATGCTGGGGGAGGGTAAGAATGTGCCTCAAATGCAACTGGAACAAAACTTCAGGGAAGCCTAATAAAAGCTTTGAGTTACAGAATTTTTTTTAAGAAATTCAAGTTCACTATACATAATAATGTAAAACAAACCAGTGTTACCTTTTTAAAAGATACATTTTAATTGATAGTTAATAGTGCCAAGCCATGATTATACCATCTAGTTATCATTTTACCATTGGATGCTATTAAGTACTTACCTACTCATTTAGAAAGTATATTGGCATTTATAGAAATAAAAATTCAACTAATGAAAGTCCCAATAAAAAAGTGATTATATAATTACTAATGAACTAGGAAAAATAACTATTAATTCCTGGAATGTGCTTTCACAGTCCCTACAATGATTTTCTTTCTTTATTGTCTATTTCCCTTGTGACACCATAAACTCCATGATCTACTGATCAAAGTTATATTCCCAGTATCTTGCTCGGAACCTGTCACAAAATTATTTGTGGGGGGGGGGGAGAAGGGAGGGAAGAGCGAAGAAGGGACATAGGGGAGAAGGAAGGGAGGCTGGCAGGAAAGAAGCGAGGGGAGGAGAGAGGGAGGGAGAGAAGTGGTGCAAAGTCAAGAAGAGTACGCTGGTAGCTAATAAACTAAATGAAACTACAGTACGCCTCTCAGTCCTGATTGGACTGAAGATGAAGTCAATGGGCACATTCCATACTCAATAGATTTTCAATTTCAACTTTTGATAAATTTGCTAATGCGCACTTTGTTCTCATTATAAAGTTCTCCTCATCATAAATTTCTCCTGCCATGAGGCGCTTGTACCTTGACCCACTACTTCATTACTTCCCTTTATATGAATTATCCACCTACTGATAACAGCACATTTCTCAGCAGACAAGCTCTGGACTCTCAGTGGCTGTGTGACAGGGAGGCTCTAATCTGGATGCCCAGGACCAGACACTGTCAGACATCATCCTGCAGCGGAGGCTGCGTGTGTGATGAACTAAGTGCTGCATTAGTACCTTGCAGATTGAGTGAGACCTGTGATGAGTAACCTCAATCTGACAATAAATGTCTACATCGGAAACACCTCTACAGTTTTAAAGAAGAAAATGGAGAGGATGGAGATATTTAAATAGGAACAAACAAAATGATATCACTGTTTCGGCCACAGGTGACACACCCATTTTGAAAATAATCTAAACACCATGAGAGTACAGCTCAATAAAAATGGAACAAGTCAAGCAGAAAATGGTCAGAAGCAAGAAAATAGCAATTCGAACAGATAACATAACAAAATGATAGCTTGAATTACCCATGGCCTAGAAAGGAACAGGAGGTAAATACAGGACACAACCAAAGGTACGAAGGTCGTTTTAATGACTGTGAAATCTCTTCCATAAGTTCCTAAGGACACTGAACTAGGAATGCAATGAGTGCCTCCCTGTATGAGCACACTATGTCAGGTAGAGCAATCCCAAAGAGAACTGAAAGCCAATGCAGATAATGAACAGATGATTTGCCCTGTCAGGCACCCTAGAAAGAGGTAGGAATCACACAAAAACTGTATACTTGCTCCAAGAGGGCAGAGACCTTGCATGTCTTGATCTCTATCATATCTCCAACATCCAGAACAGTGGTTGGCCACATAATAAATATCTTAGACTTCCAGAACATACTATTTCTGTCACAACTACTCAGCTCTGCAGTTTTGATACAAAAGCATCCACAGACAATATGCAAAGTAATGGGTGTTACTATATTGTGATAAAACTTTATTTACAAAAACAGGTGGCTGGTCAGATTTAGCTCTGGTCTAGAACATTGCCTGACACCTGGGTGTTTGATAGTGCATGTGTTAAATGAACGAATGCTCTCCTTTCCTAGAACCTGACCCTCCTCTCTAGTGGTGGCCTCCCTGGGCAATGTGCCAGAGACACAAAAAGTTGTGTCTATTGCTTGGAGATTATATTCATCTTGATGCTGAGGAAATGTAGCCACACAGCCATTGGTAACCACATATCTTGCCTGGGTCTATAACAGAATAGAGTGAAGCCCTTTGGTACAGAGCAGAGGCAAGTGGCAAAACAGAACCTTGACTGTGGTCCAGGGCTGCTGTTCATGTGGTGAAGATGCAATCTGTCCGTCCTTACTGTCCGTTCTCCCATTCTCCCTTTGGACAACCGAACCCTCCAGCCGGAGTGGGGTGCATATTACCAGCTAAAGATTATATGAGGGGGGACTCAAAAACAGAATTTATTTATAAAAAATTGTGTATCTATTCTTACATGTTTAAACTTCAGTCACCTTCAAAGTATTCTGCATTCGATTCAATACACCTGAGACATTTCTCTCTACTGCTCAAAACAGGTTTTTAACTTGTCAATTTTGATGCCTTTTAGTGCTTCTGCCATTTTTGATTGTTTATTTGTTTGTTTTTTGTTTCATCTCTTCCACATCAGCAAAATGTTTCCCTTCGAGGACGTTTTTCATCCAGGGAAACAAAGAAAAGTCAAGGCAAGATAGCGTGAACAGGGATTGTGGGACATGGGGGTCATGCCATTTTTGGTCAAAAACTGCTGAACACTCAGCATGGTGTGGGCAGATGCGCTCGTAAATCCCCCATCATGAAATGGGCAAACGTACTGAAGAGTCTTCAAAAAACTCACTGAAGCTGAACACAGCCTCTCACAACAACGTCAGCTGGTTCACTGACACAGATGGGTTCCTAGAACACTCTCCTAGCAGGGAAGCCTGTACTGCAAAGGGGCCTGCCCTCCAGAAGATAATTCTGGTTCTTTTGGAGGATCCGCCCTCATATTTCCCAGTCTCTCTTGCAGCAACATGACTATTCAGACAGACATGTCAGCAGAAGTGATGTGAGCAACTTCTGTGCCACATTCTTAGAAAGAAACATCTTGCTCTCTCTCATGTTTTCCCAATCCCAGGGGCTAGAGCTAAAACCTGACAGGAATTAATCCAGAATAAATTACGCAGGAAGTGTAGCGAATTTAGGTGTGGGGGAACAACTAGATAGAAGAAATCTTGCATTTGGGATGATATGAATCAGGCGACCTCCTCCCCTTAGCTGATCAACTCTCTCCCGCCTTTGTGTGAGAGATAAATAAGCCTTCATCTTGTTTCCATGCTACGAAAAGAGCTGACTGATAACATAACTAATAAAACCCCTGCAGGGGTTTCCCAAATTCTTATCTTCCAAACCTTGTCTGTTCTTCAATTACAACAGCTCTAAGAATTATAACAGGATTTTTTAAAAATAAATCATCAATTAGCTGAGTTTATTTCTACTCAGGTTTCTGTCATTTGTAACCAAAAGATTCCTGAATGATATAAGATATATTAGTATTCAGTTGTTCTTCCCATAAAGAGATATTTTCCTCCATTTTCAGGATCACAGGTTTAAGCTTTCATTATATCATTGAATATGATAATTTACTAACAAAGTAATTTAACAAACTAAGAATAATTTCCCAATTCTAAGGGAAGACACTGTCTAAGCCAATGATCTATTGCAAACAGGGGAGTAAATAATTCTATAAGACTGTTAACTGAGTACATTTCCTAAAGCAACAATTTTCAAACTATTCATGAACATTCTTCTAAGTTATTTTCAAGGAGTTTCTCCAAATAAAATAAGGCCATGATGGATGCATTTAATTTATATGTGCTTCATGACCTTTAGAAAATATCTATCACAAGATTATATTGGTAAACGGAGGTTGCAAGCTACACAAAGGCACACACAGAGAAAGGAAGGCTGATTTCACGGACCCTTATGGAGCACCATAAACATTTACCTTGACAAAAATCAAAACAATGCATAATTGTTTCCTGAAGGAAACATTCGATATTGAGTAGAAATGAAAATTCTCTACTGAAAACAAAAAGTAAGGGCAGATAAAATCCGTAATTTTTGAAAGGGAGAAAATAAAGTCAATAACAAGACGGTTTGACCCAAAGTTATGAAAGAATGTCAAAGAAAATGTGAAGAGTGTGTCCACAACACAAAAGAGACAAGCCAAGAGAAAAGGGAACAGTGCTGAATGAGTAATAAAGTTGAGATTGTTTAGCAATGAGGTAGCATATGGAGACGTCACAGAAAGCTAGGTATTACCCGGATACTGAGCCCCTTATTTAAGTTATGCAACCTCTACTATTCCCCCGCCCACACACACACACACACACACACACACACACACGCAAAAGAAAGAAAAAAAGGAAATGAACTTGAACAATTAGAAAATTATTAAAATTCAGGTGAACTCATAAAATTAGATCAGGAATATAAATTCTTATAACAATTAGAAGCTGATAGCTCAGCAAATCCTGAGGATGTACAGCTTGTCGTGAAATAAGAATTTATATTATTTATCAACGCATCCACATCATGTAGCACCATGCCTATGTCTGGCACATTCCAGGTGCTGAATTCACGTGAATGAATAATTGATGAATAAATAATATGATTCCAGAAAGCAACAATGCATGTAAGGTTTTTATTAATATCTTATTACAACTTTATATTTTAAGCCCTTTATTTTATATTCAACATCCCATGTTTTACATAAGAATTGAATAGACCTGTGTGATGTATAGACCAACAATTATTGTTGCCAATGACCTTTTAAAAGGAAAAAAACAAGTAAGTACCAGACAGAACCAGAAATAAAATCCCAAGTTTCCTGACTCCTGGCCTATCACAATGAATTAACAAGATGATACAAAGTATCTTTATTGTTCATAGATTCTATCATACCATCCCCCAAAGATGGGAAAGAAAACAAATCATAAAGCAAATTGTGTTTAAAATATAAATAAGCTTTCTTCTTTAAAAAATTCTTCACAGGAGCAAATTTTACAAAATAACTAAAATATTGGATGAAAGTAGTCTAACAGACAATATCTATGGACAAGAGAAACAAAAAGACTTAGAAACAGTTAGAGGGCTTTTTTCGATGACGACAATTAAGATGTTGCCAACAAAGCGAGCAATTTCTTTTCTGAGTAGCACATAAAGAGAAAACAATGTGGAAGCTTTCCCTCCCACATAACTCTACTGAGAACAGATATGAAATAATGCTTTTTACCATTGTCAATTCTTCTTTTGTAAAATGAAATGAGAGACCAGCACCTGTGTCTTAAATTTTATATGCATAACCTCCTATCTCCCCAACGTTGCACCCCCCGCCCACAGCTTCCTATTGAAGTTGCTGTAGAAGTCACATCAGTTAGGAGCACAGTTCAAGGAAGCAAGGAAGACTGGAGGGAAGAGAAGAAGAATGGAAGAATGGAGGAAGAGAGGGGGGATAGGAGGGGAGACAGAAAAGGAAAATAAAGTTTACTGGTTTTCTAGACCTCAAATACTTATTTTCATAGAAATATTAAAATAATTTTAATATGTTTTGATAGGAGAATCAAGAGCCAGCCCACCTTTTCCTTGTGAGCTTGCTGTTGCCACCATATAAGACGAACAGGAGACGCAACTTAATTATTTGATCATTTCTGTCACCATCTCTCTAGAGAAAAAATAAAAAACGCTGAATTGCCAAACCAGGGACTACCACCACCAGAAAATCACTGACTTTTAACTAACTGACTGCCAGTGGGATAAAATTGAGTTAGAGAAAGTTCAAAAGATAACAGAATTGACTTTCATATTGATTTAAGAGAATAAAGCAGCAAAACCAACCCTTTATGTATAGATTGCTACAGTAGTTTTCCCTACTACAGCACAAATAGGTTTCACATAGCAGAATATAAACCTTCATAAGCAATTGCTCCCACAAACACTCAATGCTAATGATGTGTTTGGAAAAGATCCCTTGGGAGGGAAAAAGAAACCTGAGGGGAGTCCATTAGAAGAGAAGAGATTTATTTCTTTGGGGGTTCGGGAAGGTTAGCAACAAGGTAAGGCCCATCGCTAAGATGACTGTTTCAGGACAACTCTGTAAGTAGACTGGGTACGATGGAAAGACCCGTGAAAGCATGAAGTTTTATTTGAGATATCATGCAAAAACCAGTCATGGATCAGGAATTTTTATCGGCAATTATTCTCATGTAAAAGACCAAACTAATCCAATTTATATAATCATGTCATTTTTATATTTTCATATTTCTGTTTCTTCTTTTGTGGGAAGACAGAAGCATGTGATGGCCAACAAGGATAACCTGGACCAGCATTCTCGAAGTGTGTTCTCTGAGACACCACTTCTGCAAGTAGCCCATGGCGGTGGAGTGGGGTGGGGCAATTAAAGTCAAGTTTAGGAAACACTGTATACAGTATGCCCCTGTTGGAAACCTAGAGTCCACAAGAGTATACTAAAGATTCTGAGAAGTCCTCCAGTAAAAACCCTATCGAGCCCTGGCTGGTGTGGCTCAGTGGATTGAGTGCCAGCCTATGAACCAAAGGGTCACAGGCTTGATTCCCAGTCAGGGCACATGTCTGGGTTGTGGGCCAGGTCCCCAGTAGGGAGCGCGTGAGGAGCAACCACACATGGAATAAATAGGGTTTCTCTCCCTCTCTTTCTCCCTCCTGTCCTCTCTCTCTAAAAATAAATGTTTAAAAAAAAAACAACTATTTAAATATGTTTAATATAACACATTGAATTTTTCTACAAAGACGCTCTTTTGTACATAAAACTCACATCCTATGGATCTAGTATTCCGTAGCACACAGTTTGAGAAATACTAAACTAAAGCATTTTGCAATAGATACAGAGCTTGCCAAGGTTTGCAAGGGAGCGTTCGTCTGGCTTTTGTTCTTTCCAGTGTCTAGCTTCGTGATTTTTATGGTTTGATGGGCTAGAAAAGGTGAATGTCAATGTAATCAATTGCAAGGCATGTTAGAAACAAATTGCAACCTTTTTAATGCCCCCTGGATAATGTTAACTTGATTATAAAGCAACACAGCATAATAAAATGAGAAAATATAGGCTTCTTTTATTATGCTTGGAATAAACTATAGGAAATTTATATTTTTATATAAACTATGTTAATACAAAAATTTCATCAGAAGAAAGTAACAGCACTTGTAGCACCATTTATTAGCCCTGAGGCAATAGCAATTGAGTCCTTATTTATTAATGAGAAACTGATGACAATGAATTCTCCACTACACTTCTGGACTCTCAATTGCTCACTATCCTCCTTTGGTTGTACTTGGATTATAGAACTTAGAGAAATCCAGAAGGTCCACAAAACCTAACAAGAGGTGCTAGCCATTATGCCTGGGAATCTATATGGCAAGGCAGTGATTCTGTTCTGGAGGAGTAGGAGATTATATAAGGGGCGAAATTGATACAGTTAGTTACCAATTTGGAAGAAAATGAAGCTGAGATCCAACCCTGCATCATGTGCATACACAAAATCTTAATATAGTAAGCATCTAAATCTAAAACTGAAACAAAAAGGAGAAATTTTAGGATAATACCTGAATAACCTTGAGGTAGGGAAGAATTTCTTAAGTGAAAGAATAAACCTAGGAGTCACAGAGGGAAAATTAAACATCTGACTACGTAAAGAATGTAGGATTTTATGTGAAAAAAATAGGTCCAGAAAAAAAATGAAAAGGCAAATGATGAACTTAGAGAAATATTAGCAACACAGAGAAGACACACAAGGCTAATATCTCTTATTCATATATTTGTATTAGATATAAAAGAAACAGAAAAATCCAATAAGAGTCTAGAGGAATGCAAGTGGCTAATAAAAAATGTCCCATCTCATTAGTAACTAGGAAAATGTAAACTATACGCAAAGCAGCACTTCTTTATTCACAGGTGATACTTTGTGAACTGTAAGAGGGCTACTATGCAGGATGAAAGAGAATGAGCAGTCCTCTACATTCTGGTGAGTGGGTGGACGGCCAGTGGACTCCTTGCGCCTAAGGACGCTAGGACCTTTTGGAAAGATATTTATGATGTTCACTAAAATTAAAATTAAAAGCATATGTTTATTTTTCCCACATATGCTAGTTTGAAAAATCTACCCTATTAAAAAAAAACATTGGTACATTAGAAAATATGTACACGGATGTTTAATATAGCGTTGTAAATAATGATGAGAGTGGAAAACACATAAATGTCTATCAGAAAAAAATGTACAAGATTATGAAGCCATTTGTTAAATCATTTGGTTCTGTGTCTATTGGCCTGAGAAATAGCCATGATTCACTAACACATAACCCTTATGAGGGCAGTTAATTCATTCGTCTTGCTGACCGTCAGATTCCCAGAGTCTAGAACATTGCCAGGCACATAGAGATACATAATGACTGCTTTTGAACAGAGGTATGTATAATGCTTTTATACATGTCTGTATGTATCCACAAAATATAAATATACATCTTTAGCTATTAGCATTGTCTTTCTATTTGAGGAGATGAGAAGCACAGAATTATTAACTTTTCCTTTACGGAGGCTTTTGGGTTTTTTTTTACTTATTATAACAAGAGTGCATTTATAGTAGTGTTTTCCAATATAATAAGAAAAACTATAAAGGTAAGAAATCTAGAAGATTTATTAAAGACAAGCAATCAAAGATGATATATAAAGGACAATTCAAATTATATTCTTCGCGGCCTTTTTGCTAGCCCCCGTCTGATCTAGCAGCATCTCACACACTAATTTCAGCAATGATCTGTACCACACAGCTGATTAGCAAATGTCTGCTTGCAACGACACATTTATCAGGGCACCCTATTACGGTAAGCAAATGTGCAGGAAAATAAAAATATAGATCATCCATTCGAGATAATACACAAAGAGAGCCACCAAGGCTGTGCAAATGAATCCTTGTTCCGTCTATTCATCTTGGCCCTTAATTACATGGCTGAAGATTGGAAATGAGTTGTGTCCCACAGGCTGGCGGCACCGTAGCTGCCGTGGAGAAAGGCAACACGGCACGCTGAGTCCGCCTTCGCACAGAGAAAGGGGATAAGGTCGGGGAGACGGTCTTGGCTGGTAATTGTTTGCTCACTGCAGAGATGAAAGACACATGTTTGGAAGAAAGTCAAAGAAAGGGAGGAAAAGTAGGCAACTCAGGGTGTTGGAACCTCTTTTAAAGAGAAGGGGTTTGGTGACACTGCTCTTAGATAGAATAGCAATTAAATAGAGAAATGTTCGTTGTCCCATAGCATATTGAATCATCTGAAGAAACACTAAAAGTAATGCCATGTATCCATCTCGGAAAGCATGTGGGCAGACTTTTAAGTATTTAGGAGATAATATCTTTGGGAGTCCAATTTTTTGTCTTCTTAACACCGAAGGGATGGCATGACTCTGTTCTAATTAAAGATCTCCTCGAAAAGATCGCCGCCACATCACTCCAAACTTTTATAAGTTTGTTATAAAAATACAAACTGCGTGAAAAGTTGAAGAACATTGTTCCCTCATAACGTTTCTTAATTTTATCAATAAATTACTATTGTGAATGTCGTTCACTTTCCAAGAAGATGACATGAGGATTTATGCTGCACTTTGAAACATTCTGCTTTCATCTGAGGAGGAACCCAGTTTAAGCTTTGAAATATGTAGGCTTGATGGCGGGCTTCTAGCCAAGGTGCACCTAATTAATCGGGAGATCAAATGTGTGCTCGGTGGGAGGCACAACGACAAAACCACAGGTGGTGGCCAACGGCTCCATTTAATAAAGGCTGCACAAACAGAGTGCCGGGGGGGCTCCCGTCACCGCCTGTGATCCCCTGCCATTTGGTCATTGACATGAGAACAGTCACAGTGTCATAAAAAGGTCCCGAGCTTCTTGCTGCACTGAAGTTTAACTCTCTATGCTTTAGAGCAATTTCATAACATGCAGAGGACATAAAATCTATTTAGTTTTTTGTTGTGGTTGCTATTGTTGAGTTCATTACCTGCTTACCCTGGGAACATAAAAACCTATGATTCTGTTGAATAGACAGGCAGTGCTGGCAGTTAAGGGCAGAGATTTGAGAGTGAGATGGAACTGGAGTCCATAGCAATAAATTAGCTCTGCTAATTATTGTATTAGCTGTGTGGTATTAGACAAGTTAGTCACGCTAAGCTTCTTTTTGTTTGTCTGCAAAGGGGGAAGAATAACATCTACCTTGTAGGTGGCTGAAAGGATTAAATAGACGAGCATATAGCAAGTAATCGTGTACAGAGAGCATGTAACAAACGGTAACGAAAAAACTCGAAATGAGGCAGTGGGGGGAAGAGTCAGGAATTTCTCTCTAGATGAAGGTTTAAGAAAGTCCAAGCACTGTAAACACATTTTTACTGTGGATTAATTACCCAAGATCATAATCCCCTAGCAGTCCCAAAGGATCTATTTCTCAATCCTAAATCCTAAGTACATGGAAAGTTTTGACAGATCTTGAAAAATGAGCAAGTACTTTTAAGTGATTCCTCTTTCAAGTGTTTGCTGTGATGTACACTTTTTTTAATATTTATTTTCATTCAATTAGGAAAAGGCATAGTGATAGAAGACATAGAAATGAGAGAATGTGCATTGTCATCCCCTATTGGAAACTAGTAAAAATCTAATTGCAAGCAAAAAGACAACGACAACTTCTACCTGGGTCACTGGACTTAAAAAAAAAAAAAAGATACCAAAACTCACCCTGTTCTTAGCTGTCTATCAGAGGGCATGCCCCCTCCTGTTTTGCCCTCTGGATTAAAGAGTCAGGATAAGAAATATGTGGGACCAAATTCTGACTCCCTGAATAGCTGCAGCCAGTCCTTTATCCTTTCTGTGCCTGTTCCCATATTGGGAAGCAAAGCCTAATACCTACCTCATTTGAGTGGGCCACGGAATCTGCAGGTGTAGTGATCTTCTTCATGATTTTTATGCACACTAAAGTTTAAAAACCACTGCTCTGAAATAATGCTTTTAAGAATAGCAATAAAACAGCAAATAAAATATTTCTAATACCCGAAGTAGGTGAGTTAATGTGCCTTTACTGAATCATTATCCTGGGTCCACTTAGTAGCCAGACCCTTCATCACAAATAGGGGAGCTCGGCATATACAATGTGCTTGATGGCTGTGTGTCTGCGTGTGTGTTCAACAACATGAGAAGAAAATAGGGAGGAAAGAAAGAAAACACCCACCTGATTCAAAGTGAATTTTCCCATTAAGTGACTTGGGCTGGAACTGCATGATAAGACTTGTGAATATGATACTAATGATGCAGTTACCTAATGGGCTCTACACAAATAATGCAGAAAATTACAATAATACAGACTCAATTACCACTGTGTGCAGGCGAAAGGCAGTAGAAGATGTAACATGTTTCATTCTATGTTACCCCAACCCCTTCCACTCAGTGAGGATAAGCTTAGAGATAGAGGAATTCCCTTTTCCACTTTCCGTGTCCTCTCAAAGTCATCTCTCTCCCCCAGGGTCTCTGACTCCTGCCAGTGGCAAGGCAAATACTCATTTGCCTAACATTTATATAGGCCAACCCCTATCACAAAGAAGACACGATAACCATACTGGTTTGGAGGGAGGAAATTAACCTGTTCTGAACGTGCATTAGAGCTGAGATTCAGTGACAGGCATTTTTTATACAGATTCACTCAGTTTACCTTTATGATTACCCTATAGAGTAAGTATTACTATCTCCATTTACAGACAGGAAGCTGGAAGCTCAAAGAGTTTAAGAAATCTGAAAAAGTTACTTAGGCTGGTAAATGACACAGTGGGATTCAAATCAGATTTGTCTGATTTCTAAAATTCATGTATTTTTGACCACCCTGAATAAAGTCAGGCTCATTAAAGTAGCAAAAGTTCCTACTTCCAAGCAACAAAAACCAGACTTGGCAGACACAGCAGATCAGGACTATGTGAAAAGGCTAGAGGGCAGTGCACAGATCACTGGGGAGGCTGGAGACCACCACTGGAGCTTCCCACACAGAGGCAGCCCCTCGTCACACCACAGAACTCATCCTGTGAGGAAGCCACCACCCCATAGCTGGCATGGCCACAAGTCGCTGGGCTGACACCACCGCCACTGATGTGCTAAAACTCAGGCTGGCGGGGTCACCATTATTCCCGAAGAGTGTCCCTACAATCCCTGTTTGTCTGCATAGCCAAGCTCCCAATTAGTTAGTCCTGGATTTACACATTGTCTAATTTTAATGCATTCTGTATGCATTACTAATTTACCCCTCACAGGGGCTCTAATGAAGGTGCATTCTTAGTATCCTCAATTTCCAAACAGGGAGCTGGGGTTCGGACAGGTTAAGTGACTTGCCCAGGATCACAATGCCAGTAGGTGGTGGAGCAACTTAACTCCCATTTGGTAGTGACACGTCTTAGTCAAAGAGTCGCCACAGGTTTGGAATCACAAAAATCAAAGTTCATATCCTGTCTCTTCAAATCCCCATTCTGAGGGGAAAGAAGGGGCCTGGTACTGTGCACCTAATTGGTGCCTAGGTCACATGGTCATGGCATTGGCTTGAGAGATGCTTGGAAAAGCTATTACCCGGTATTTTCAGCTTCCTTGGTGAGAGACTAGCTCTGCCTCTCAATTATGTCCATGGAAATTATAAACAAACAAAATGCATTCAGATATAGGCAATAGAAAAAATGGTGAATGTCTACCACATCTGTTAGGTTGCCCAACATCAATATACTGATACACCCTTCTTTCTGTATTTACCTACCCACCTCCTAAAAATTTCCACACTAGCATACCACAACTATTATATAACCAAAAGATATACTCATCAGCTCTCTATGCCAGCAATATCAGTTACTGTATCCAGTGTCAGGTCCAGAATCACTGGGTGACATCCATTGCTCATCTGGGTATGCTTGGCCCAGTTTTATTATTCTGAGCTTTACTGCATAGTTAACCAGTACTGATGCAATCTTGGTAGATGACTGGGGGGAAAAGACATGAAATAACAGGAAATTTCATTAATATTAGTAAATATATACTATATACGCCAGGAGAGCCTAGCTTTCACTACATTGACAACCCCCAAAACTCAGTGGTTCCGACAAAGATCTCACTCACACCACCTTTCAACTGTGGGTTAGCTACAACTGGCTCATAGTCTACACTTTGAAACTCATGTTAATGGAGCAACCTCTGTCTGATCTCATGGCTAAACAAAAAGAAAATACCGAGAACTATTCACCGGCACTGACTAAATTCCTGCTAGTATTAATTCATATCACTTCTGCTAATTTTTCACTGGTCAAAGATATTAATAGTTAAGGAAAAGTAGCAAGGATTTGGGAACAATAATACAATCTGTCATACCTATAGTTTTAAATCCTGGTCACAGCAAGGAAGATGAAATGGATGTTTCTGCATATGATCCTAAGACCATACTTTGTATTTTTACTTCTTTTCCCACTCCCCATCCCATTGCTTTGTCCACAACCAACACTTCAGATTGCTGGAATTCTTTAAGTGGTAGACTTTACGTCATGGTAATGACAAGAACAGCAGCAGAAAGTATGGGTTCCTCCATTGTTCCCTTATTTCCACGGGGTAGATTTAAACTTGACAATCAGAATCAACCAACACAGCCAATTATCTCTTTTCCATCTATTTACCAGTGGCACCAGTGGCTAATGTCTCAGCTTCCAAATTATTCAAACCACAGTAGTAACCCCAAATGCAAAGATTCCCTGCATGGGTAGAAAATCTCTAAACCAGCAAAATCAGAAGCCTTAGAACAATTAGGACATTGCTTATAGATGGATCAATAACCATAATTGGAGGCACACGCCCTCCCTTTTCTTCCTTATGTCTAGATCTGGGCATTCAGGCTGCTGAAGAAACAACTCCATGCTGGACTCAAAGGACAAAACATAATCCGAGGAAGAGAGGTTAAACTTACGCTACCTCCTAGATGATGCAGTAACTGAGTCTCCGATAGGCTATTTCATTGTTCTAGATGATGGGGAAACACACTAAGACTAATGAATATCATGGGCATTAGCCTATCATCTTACTTCTTTCACTATGAATAATTACTGAAAAAAGTATGGCTTTGTTCTTGCGCTATGATGGAGTTCCCTGGTGATAGGCATTATTATTATAATAATGCTGTATAAAGTTTTAAGGAAGTCCATAGGTGTTGGTTGGAAGAACATATCATAGTAGGAAGAAAAATTAAAATCTACAGTGTATGTCTATTCCAAAGAGACATATAACTTCCCCTTAATGATATAATAGGGCCACTGGGACATATCTTATCAAGGAATTGAACTCTGACACTAGCAGTTAGAGTAGCCAAGTCAGATTTGATGACGGGCAATCAATCTTGTTGATTTCATACATCGCCAGTCTCCTCTTTACTCATGGCAACTTTTTTCAAGAGCCCATTAAAAATGTATATCAAAGTGGCTAAGGGAAGAAGGCCGCTGACAGGCACAAGGTAAATCATCTTGCCCTGATTATTAAGAGCCTTCCTTTCAGTGAGGTTCTTCTTATAAGCATTCACATGAGAGATTAGCTATATAGATATCAACAGATATTATGAACCAATTCAAAGAGGTTCATCTATATACCTCTTCAAAACTCCTTATCACCAGTCCTCCAATTTCTTCCTTCCAAATCTCTGATCATCTGCTATCATTTGCTACTTTTATATATAAAAGTATATAATATATATATCTTATATATTGCATATTTTATATATAAAACCTCAGGGCATCTTCCCTTTCAGATAAATTAGATAATGGTGTGCATTATTAAACTCTATTCCCTAAGAAATTTCCCCTTTTTGTTGTCTTTCAAAGCCACCACTACACAAGAATATCATAACTAGTGCCAGTGTATTGATTAAAGTCATCTAATATTTCCTTTCACAATCAATTGACCATAGAAACCTACAATGATGGTATAAATAGACAGGGTCCGGCAGAAGTAATACCACTGAGTGTGGTTGGTGGGGTACATGAATGTCTCACACGAGATGGACAGCAATTTGAACATTTCACCTAAAATGTCCTATGGTGTGCTTGGGTATGATACTGTTATGTTACAGAATTACATGCTTATGATCCTGTAGTAATAAGCAGTGTCATTTGTGCTGGACCCTGTAGATTGAGAAAAAGGAGGCTGAGGGAGCAAGCGAACACACTGTAATCCACCTGATCATGCATCTTCGGTTGCTTTCACTACTTGCTGAGGCCCAGTTCTCCAAGCAACCCCAATTTATGGTTTGAGATTCAGGTAACAAGTAGTTCAAACTGGGCAGCTTGTGGTTTTGGTCAGAATATAGTCTCTATCAGGGTCCATTAACCAAGGCAAGATTAGTTTTTCAACGAGAGAATACGAACTTACTGAAAAGAGCATGGCTTTGCTCCAAAGCCCTTGGTACTTCCATTCTAATTCACCTATCTGCCTGAGGCTCCAATAAATATTTCCATTTGTTCCAGATACTTCAGCCACTACTGACTGGACCCACCAACTAGGAAGAGTTGAAAGAGTTGCTTTTACTGCAGTTACGGCCACCTGGGGAAGCATCTTTTGCTCCATACACCACAAAAAAAAAAAGCTAGCAGCTTTGTAAATGGGACATATGTGGTATATACTGTATTGATTCCAAAATGCAAAGAAGCCCTATCACCTCTGCCTTAGTGAGAGAGGGAAAAGTCAAGCAACATGTCTTTCCAATAAGAAAGTATTTCCAGATATTTCTCTGACCACTGAAGCTTCAAAAATGTCAGTCAAATTGTGGACCCCTGTATTTTGAGAGATTTACCTCCCACCCTCTGACAATTATGTATCTATGTCAGGCATCTGCTCTACAGGTCCTACCAGCATCATGCCGTCAATAGAGTGTACCAGCATGACTGCCTGTGGATAGTGGGGCAAATAAAAGTCCCTGCAAACTAAATGGTGGAGAGCGGACATTACTCTAAAGTAAAGGTAATGAGGTCATACAGTTACTGGGTAAAGTAAACTTTTTCTAGGTAATAATTGTGTATTGATATAGAGAAAACAGCCCGGGTAAAAACGTCCAACTCTTGCCGTCCTCTCATGCAGACCAGACACCTGGGGTAAGGCAACTAAAGCGGGGAGGGAAATGTTGTCTAATCTTTCACTTTTGTAACTCTAGCACACCTTGGAGGGCAGATGGAAATGCAACAACTTCTGAAAGTCCTCTTTCCTCTCCTAGGTTTAATCTGGCACATGGCTGGGTCAGGGGAAAGGATGAGTATAAAAAGCAAATGCTCCCAAACTTAATCTCCTGTAGTGAGAGGTCTTTCCTTGGTGCCACAGCTCCCCTTAGTCAGACCTCCATGTGCATCTGGGCATCCAGATACTTGTTCACTTGTGGGACACGTATACATTCTTCAGTGAGTCCCCAGGCTGCCTCACCTCACAGTTCCCTAATGTTTGAGACCAGGGTCTGGCTTCATCTCTTTCACTCAACCTCAGCGTTCTCCACGTGTGGTCCAGTCCACCTCACTTGCTGCTAAGCTCCCTTAAATATTCCTGAAGTAAGTAGTTCAAACTCAGGAATCTCCTCTGTGGTGTACTTGGTACCTGGGAAACTAGAGTATCATTGCACCACCAAATGCGGGGAATGTAGTCCTCCCCAAAGTGCCCATGGGAACTCTGCCAAGTCGCTTAATGCAGATGTCCTCAGATTCTGCAAGTGATTCCCTTGGACTCCCTTCACTTGACTTTGGACAGATATAAGCACTCGATCCTACTCCCATTTTGCAAACTCTGTTCCAAGTCTGACCCTGAAGACTCTTTATACCTTCCCCAATCTTTTTATGTGGGCTGAGAAAGTGGTGATTATAATGGTGGCTCACAGTAATTCTATACCCATAATTAAGCCCTTGTAGTCTGGCCCCAAATGTGGTAGGGTTGTGTTTCAATGTGAAATACTTAGTACCTATTATTTTCATCTGAGGGCCCTATTTCAAATTCCTGGGTGACAGGAAACACCTTCTTCCTACAGAGAAAGACAGACAACTGGCAGACAGAAGAAAGAACTATAAAGGTTTTATTGCAAAACACTAGCAAACGCCAACAGAATACTTAGAAGAAAGTTAAAACTTAAGTAATTGCTTGACTTTTTATTACATTATTTTAGCACTATTATTAACCAACATTTAATTTGTTCCAGATATATTCTAAGTTCTTTAAGACATCATTTCACTCCATCCAATTACATGCTGTTAATTTTACTACCTCTATTTTACAGATGAGAAAACTGAGATTTAGAGGAATTAAAGAAATTGGCCAACGTCAGACAGCTCTTCCTGACAACACATCGCTGTATGGTAACTAAATCGCTCCATCATACTACCTATCAACTGTCTTTTATTCTCGTAGCTCTTTTCCTTGTTTACCAACAGAAATATTTTTAACTTTAGAATGCAAAATTCTATAGAAGCGATAAAGGGACAGGATTCCCACCAATGCCCCCAACTTTTTGCTATTACAAGCAATAGTTTGAATAATTATTTCTTCTCCGTTTCCAAACAAAAATACACATATCCATAAAATTTACATAATACCAAAAGAATTGGAAAGTTTTGACATGTAGGCTTAGCGCTCACATATTTTCTTCCTCTTTATTTTCACATATTAATAAATCTGACCACACCGACTCCATTGCCTCTCTCTACTCTGTGGAGAAAAGGGAGAGAGACATGTCTTTGTAGCCAGAACTCCCATTGTCTCCTCAACCAGCAGCCTGAGACTAAATGCTAAACAAACTTGACCTGATTTCCCTGGGGTCCTCATCTTCCCCCACAGCCTTCCTGGGCGAGAGAAGACAACTGCAGCAGCAGGCTCACTGACAGGACACTTGGCACACATTCCAAAGCCCTTTGATTGCCCGAGGGCAGGCAGCGCGGCCTTGAATAAATGCAGATTGAACTGAGGACGGCACTTCCTTAGCTCCTTGCCAAAATTTGCTCTCTTTTGAAAAAGATTGTAAATGCAGAAACTTGCAGTTCCGATTACCGATAAATCTTCCACAAAGGGTACCTTTAACTGCACGGCTTGCTGAGGATGTCACTTCTTAATAATCTGGTTGCCAATTTTGAAGGAGGAGAGAGGAAAAATAGAATTGGGAATTGATAAAAAGATTCTGAGTGGGGAAAGTAGAAGAGGAGAAAAACCTTGATGAGTAATGACATAATTAATACACTTCAGCCTTTATTTTCTCCAGTGAAGATTCGATGTTCTCCATTGTTTATCTTTGGGCAATATTTTAATTAATTAGAGCATAGTCTTTAACTATTGTAAGGGTTTCCATGAGCGTAATTCTGCCCCCAAAGTTCACACAGTGCAGGCAGCTGGGTACTGTTTTGAAAGTCATAAAAAATGTGGCGAATAAAATACTTAAAACCATCTATTTTGTTGATTTAAGCTTATTCAACCTTTTGCTAGTGGGAGCTTTTACTGTACACTTGAGTTGCTCGCTTGATAGTATTTGCCTCCAGTGAAATCCTGTTTGGGAACTCATGTTCTTTTATATGCTGAAGCCCAAACTGTTTTGCACAGGACTAGCTTCATTAAAATGATTTCCTACCGTCACACAGTGACCTAAATGACAATTGACTTCTGCCTTCCATTAGCAGAACACATTCAGATTTCATTTTCATGTATGAATGGAATTCATGCTTCACATCATGTTATTTTAAACAATACCACAATGTGAATTCATGAACGGTACTTTAAAATCTATTTCCAATGTTGGTATCTTTTAAAGGACAAACTATAAGGAGTCCTATGCCCTTATATGTTCTACTTCTGTGAAAATGCATTGCAGCGTTTAAAGCTGATTAGCCTTATATACTCTTACGGCACCATAAGCTTCCACTAGAATGTGTTATATCGTCAGAAACGAAGGCTCTCCCTGTCTCTGTTGCTGCCAGGCACTACACAGCACACAGGAGCAAGAGCTCAACTGGGACTAAAATATCTTTCAAACACTGATTAAATAGCAGCCAATCTTTAAAATTATTTCCCAATATTGTTACACATTTGGGTTTATCCTATCTCCTACACTAATTAATGACAACAAACCACTCATATCAGCCAGATGGATGGCTCTAAGATTAGTCCGAAGTTTTATTTCAATTATAGAACTAGAAGATGGATTTGGGAAATAAATAAGAAACATTCCTTGACTCTCCAGGTCCTTCATTTCTCCCCTTATTTTTTAGTTCAGATGTTTTTTCCTCACAGTTTTGGAACAGAACGTGTGACTGCGTCTGAACTCTTAATGAATATAAAAAAACCCACAATGGGTGCTTATTTGATCTAACAAATGATCAAATGATTAATGTGGTGAATTGCATGGAGTCCCAACCGTTTAAATCTCTCTGAAGAATACATTTCTGTCCACAAGCACGTCACTGTTAAAAAATGAGCCACCTAATAAAATAACACACAGTATATTAATATGTAATTTCTTTCCCAGTATGAATGCTAATTACTGACAGTGCAGACCTTATGCTTGCTCCTGGATATGGATTGACTTTCTAGCTCTCTTGGTTTGCGTCATTGCTCTTTCTACTCTCATTCAACCCACATTTCCATTTTAAAGGCCCCTGAAGATAGGCAGGGGGCTATTTAGTGGTTTTCTAGATCAAACCCAATTTAGCTGGAAAACTTGTAAAAGGGGGAGGGATGAGTATATCCTAATGTACTTTCAGAAATTAATTTGGTTTGCATGAAAAGAAATGTCATTATGTTAAATAATTCCCCTCTTAAAAGTACTTTCTCAGTTGCTTGCTGGCAGTCTTATTAACCTGTAAAGATAATTCAGTTGCCTAATGTTTTTTTTCTTCTTGTTAGCTTCCAATTGAGCATTATGTAAATGTGGGGTTTCTACAAATTACAGAAGCTTCAAATATTCATTTCCGTAGTTTTGTTTGTTTGTTTTTTTTAAATAGCACAGTCGTATAGGAAAAAAAATGATTCTCACAAGAGGTGTATATATAGCCTTTTTGTTGACTTACCTTTATCTCTCTCTTCTTCATCAAGCCCTTATATTTACTCCATACTCTGTGCCCCACAAATTCTCATATCTCCCTGGGAAGAGCTTTTTGTAATATATGAAACCTCAAAACAGCAAACTCATGGCCATTTATTAGTCCTTTAAATATTTGATATCAAAATATATTTTAAGTTCTTTGAGAACTTACTTTGTTATAATTGAGTCAAATTCACTTTTACTCTCCAGTGCCTAGCATGGTGTCTGAGACATATAAAAAGTATAATTATCTTGGCCTCCATCTCATTCGGCACTGAACTCTGAACTACTCAGAAATGCTTATGACCAAGTGTGTGACCGTCAATTTAATGGATACTCAAGTTAAACCAGTTGTCCACTGTAAGTGCTTTAAAAATTGAACTTTATACTGTTTTGACTCACAGGTACCTTCAGGGGCAGAGAGTGAAACTGGCCTCATCTATTTCTAAGATTAAGAAAAGTGATGACTGTAACACCTTGACCTTTCAAAACTAAAATGTTAAGTTAATGGGATCAGCAAGTTCAGCAAATTATATCAGGGTTTTCTTTTAGGGTCAGAAAAAGAAGAAAACCCATAACCGAATGCCCACCATTTAAAGCAGTGCCAACTAAGAATAAAAAGGCACACCGCGAGGCCTGGAAGCGGAGGAGCCATCCACGGAGCCTGTGTAAGGGCACTCAACAGCAATGCTTGCTGGACCAACAATCCAACACCGAGAATAGAAAAAGTGTGCAAAGTGAAGAAACTTGCCTTGGAGTAACTTCACTTTCCAAAGAAGCAAGTAAATGGCCATAGCAGAAGATAACAAAAGTCACGCATTCATTGAAGTTACTTTCTGTGATTTGTTCGACTCTGCCCAAGGTCCTCCTCACAAGGTGAACAGGTTGCCCCCCTAGGAAGCAAGACAGTGACACATAGCAGACAAGCATGTAAAGATTTATTGTTGAATGACTGTGTCTGCTCTCATGTAACTAAACTTGCACTTGCTGTTAGCTGAGATAATGGGCAAACGCAGCCCTTACAATACAAAGGGCTACTAGACCTTGATCGTTAACCATAGTAGGAAAGAACTCCAATGTGGATATCACCCATCAGAAGTTAATAGGCTGGTTTGAGGGTTGGTTATTTGTTTGTTTTTTTCTTTTCCTTCTTTTTTTTTTTAAATATTCTCAGGCAGTAGTTCAACTTCCAAGAGAGCTCTTGGCCTTCTTGCTCCCTGTGTTCTGGTTTTCCCTGGGAGGACTGGTCGTGAGCGTTTCCTGGGCCCCTGTGGGCCTTCACACCATGACTGAGACTCCTGCCACACTCATCCCCAATGATCCCAGAACAACCACAGCTCCCCTCTCAGCCTTGAAAGTGACCTGGGTGACTCTTTTCCTTGAAACCCCAAGTTCCTTGAAACCAACATACATAGAGAAAACTTTATATTTTGAATTCAGGTATGCTAAAAAATAATAAGATGGTGTTTTGTATCAATCATTAGTGTTCTGCCTTGCTTTATAAAATTGAACAGTTTTGGATAAACACTGTCCGCTGAAAATATTTTATTCCTAAGCTTCAACAGTTCACCAAGTAATAAGTCTACTGCTAATCCATTTTAAAGTGTTATCACATGTGCTTAATATAATAAAATCCTCCCCCCAAATTATCTGCTTGATATAATGTCCCAGTATTTAGCCTTGCAAACTCACCTTGAACATCACATTTTAACGATTGAAACTGTCCTGCCCTATCCAACCCCGACCTAGCATGACCCCCCACCCCCGTTGGTCCAATTCCTGTATTCCCCTTGCTTTACACTCACACAACAAAGGAATGATCTGTAAAGCAATAACTATTGATCTCTAACTCTGTTGTATGAAATCAAAAGAAAGTGGGGAAAGGAGGGGGACAAATTCAAAAACGGGGAGAAAAATACATCTGAACCAGAAGTGGACATTTTGTAAAAGCTGGGTCCATGTCATCATGTTGCTGTTCTTTCTTTTCCTCAATACCAGGCTTTCTGTATTCTCTTACAATTCTTACAAGGCACACATGGCTACCTGCACATTGAGAAAGAAAATATTCGACCTGTAAGGGTGGCCACGTTGTCTCCAAAGACCCTTACAGGTTTGTGTTTATTCTGTGCGCTGTAAAACAGATAATACAGACATCAATGAGCCATTGCTCTCCTAACACGTCTTTTTTTCTTAGTCTGTGGCTAAAATAGTTCCCTTTATCACCGCTTGGGTATAGAATTAAAGAACGTGTCTTCTACAAATAGCTTTTTTATTTAATTATTTTACTTGCTGATTGGCTGATTAATGTCTAGTAGTCCTGGCCTAAAAGTGCTTCTCACACTATCTTTTTTTTTTTTGCCTTGATAAACCTAAACATCTATATACCTTGGCCTGCTTTGAGGTAACATTCTAGTAATTCTTAATGGTTATCATAAACACATATACATATATACATATATACACATATGTGCATGTACGTATGCATGTATTCATTGAAGTTACTTCCTGTGATTTCAGTGATTTGTTCAACTCTGTCCCAGGTGTGCTCATGTGTATGCACCTGATTTCAGCTATTTCACTTGTCCTGTCTCCTGAACCCCGTCCATGTTATGGTTCTCTATGTCATAGTAGTTCAAATAATTAAAGTCAAGATTTTGTTTAAAGGCCTCAGCACCCCCAAGTCACGGTTACTTAGCCATAGGTTGGCTTTATCTGCTAGGATGTGGTGGTGCTAAATATGGGAGAAAATCCAAACACTCGGTTTAAATGTTTTATATTTGAAAACATTAAAGGATCACTGTATTCCTCCAGCAAAAAAGATCGGGAATAACCGCCAAACAGTGACATCCGTTGGCAGTGCACTCGTGTCCTGGGATGCATTCCCAGTGATGGAATTATGCGCTGCCCCTTGTGGGACTCTGGACTCTTCATGCAGAGAAGCCTATTGTACCAACTGTTATCAGCCAACCTCCCGTCCACAGACCCTGACCATCCACCCTGAAACACACGCCCCTGGGCCCGGGCTCTGCCTGGTGACTCAGCTGTAGCACAGCCGTGGCAACTCTCTGGAGGTCTTCAGAACATCTTTTAGCGAGCAGGGGACACTTGTGTGGCTTCAATCTTTGGCTCTCATAAGTGTGTTCTCTCTTTTAGTGTTTTTCACCTACTGGGTTTAGCTCCAGAAGTCACCTTGATTCTCTGAAAATAAAAATATGCACTTTTCATACCATCTCAATGTTTTAAGACATCAGTGGAATCTCTCTTTTTAATGGTGTTTACTTCCACGTTCAGGACCCCAAGTACCCAGATGATGACAATTCACCATTTCAAAAACAAAGAGATAAAACTAGTTTCGTTTGTCTCACTGCCTACCACTGTCCTCAGTGCTGTATACGTAATACATTTCTTAACACAGAATGTCTACAACTATGAAATGAAACCTCCTGAAATAGAAAAAAACTATTCATATTTCATAGTAGGACAGAACTTCTTTTTCCTTTTCAGCAACTGCTTTGTCTCCGTTACATAGAACCAAGAATGTCAAGTTTCTCTCTTTTCTTTGGCTGCTAGGAAACTCAGAGCCAAATTTGCAGCCCACCTCAAGTGAATGATTTAGATTTCAGACCATTTATTACATAGATTCCTTTTCCAAGGCTTTACCTTATTTCTCTACCATTATTTTTCCTTCATTCTGACTTTATTTGTATTCCCCTTGTGGATAAAATCTTGGGGCCCTATATGCTCATGCATTTTAAGTTTGGGCTTTTGTAATGATATAAGTCATGCACATAGAATTACAAACATAAATACATGCATATGCAGATTGGGAAAAACGGGTCAGAGTATATTGACATTCTTCTTGTAATGGCCCCTTTAGAAAACAATGGCACTCAGCTAAGGGCAGACTCACAAACCACAACAAGACAGTGTATGCGTGGCTGCAGGGCGTGTTATTACCTGAGATAACCTGGGAGGGCAAAACACTCCTGTCCACCGCACAGCATGCTACCTGCAGGGAATCTCACTGCCTGCTGCTGGATTACCTCTGTTCAATCAGTCACTACAACCCTGAGAGATTTCAGGCATCCCCAAGTAATCAATACTCCTAATAAAATGAAGGATCAAAAAGGAGAACTAAATGGGGAAGGGGCACTGAGACTAACAAGCATAACACCAATTGCCCAAATAATGACTTCCTATTGATTAACATAATGATGAGTGAATTTGTCACTTCTCTAGTGTTTCTGCATTAGGGTCCCCCCCACAGGGTTACATTTCCCATGCATTTTTGTTTAAAGGGGCTGCAGAGAACTCTGGGGTTTTGGCTTTAAGCGTTACTTTTGTTTTCTCTTTGCTGGTATAATACGGTCATGCTTCAGAATACACTTTTCTCCTCTTCCCATGACTGACAGTGACTAATTCATTTGGCTCCCAAGCCATTACTAAAACAAATCACCCAGCATCACCAGTTCAGAAAACATATTCCAGCCACCGTCCTAGGTCTACAAATTGAGGAGATTGTCCCTGGAAAACACCGAAGGACTGAACAGAGTCACTGCCATTAGTATCACTTCCCTGACAGTGGTAATTTTTACTTTGATTCTGCACGTCAGCTAGTGTGCCCAGTCACCATACGACAATGAAATAACGAGACAGCAACGGCTCCTCCATCCAACCCATGGCTCAAGCCTCTGTCTCTGGGAACCCTGCCAGCTACCTTTACTTGGCAGCTGCCTGCTCCATGCCAAGGAGGAGGGAGAAATATTTGTCTTTTCTTTACAAGATGCATTGTTTCGTCTTTGCAGCGCTGGTTGGGAAGGCTTTGTTGGGAATGGGGCAACATCCCATGGGATTTGCCACAGACTTCAGTGAAACTTCGTTCAAATGAGGGACTTCCTCTTATGCATTGTTCATGATAAGAAAATACATATTTTCAAGATTTTCTACCCTGATGTTTTGAATATGTGTTCTGGGCAAGGTAGAAGAAATGATGGGAAGTTTTGTTGATAAATCAATACCTTAAAGAAGCTGTTTACAGACTGGCAGACATTCATCCTCCCAGATTTTCAATGACTCCAAAATTGTGGAAACAAAACTTGTTTAAGTACGGAAAGCAATCTTTCTTTTTTTATATTCAAAATTGTGTGCAATATCCCTTCAGTTAAAGTATATTTAGAGTCACATTTCACCTTTCTGAAGAAAGTAACTCATCAAGAACTTTAGCCATCCTTCTGAGAAAGCAACAGAAGAAGAACTGAATTGCATACATCTTTCTAAACCACAAACAGAAAGTAGTGGACAGGACAGAGTTAGAAATGTCCCTGGAATACTCAAAAGAACATCAGCTTCTGACTTTGAAAGTAGAATAATCTCTCCAGACTATTATAATTCCTTGGTTATTATGGTCAACCTTGTAGCTTGGGCTCACTCAGTACATTTTCCCTTGCCTGCCTCTTCATCAGATACCTATAAAACCTAAATAGTTACTTCTCCAGCCTCATGGACAGATATGATCATTTGACACTTTCTAGTCAATGAAATGAGCAAAAGCAAAAATAAAACAAACAAATAAAACCTTGAGAGAAAGTTGGGGGAGGTAAGAGGTGTCTTTTAAGGAGAAATTGTTTCTTTTCTAATAAAAGATGGCAGATGCTACTGGCCTAGTCCATTTTCTTCGTATCCCCCCTCCTCCTGCATCAACTTCCCACCTATGAAGCTGTGGCAACCATCTTGTAACCATGAGGCAATAAGCATGGAGCTTAAAGCCAGCATGCCAAGGATGTTAGAGTGGAAAGACAGAAAAGGAAGACCTGCGTTTTTCACAGTATCATTGAGCAGCTGAATCAACACCAGAAACTGTATGATTCTAGAGTTTCTGTCACAGTAAAATAATAAATATTTATTGGCTTTAGCCACCCTTACTTGAATATACTGTTAGCTGCAGCCAAATACATTCCTAATTGATTCCATAAGCTTGAACAAAGATTGATATATTGTGAAGACCAATCTCATTGTAGATAAATTAGTATATATCAATATTTAATTCTTGAATCTGCAATTCGAGGAATAAATTCTGTTCTGCCCAGTTCTTATCAGATCAAAGACCTTGAATTGGGAAGGTAAGGCAGAATGTGAACAGCTAGCTCCCTCCATCATTCACATCCTTCCCTCAGCAAAATCGTCATTGGTTATGGAGATCTGGGACCAAAAACTAAAACAATTCTTAGGAAATATCCCTCTTAGACTGATAAATTCTCCACATCTATGTATCAACGAGGCCAGAATGTCTCACAAACTTAAAATCCTAATAAAAAATGTACCTAAGTTTCCACCAAACACCCCCAACACTTAGCCTTTCTTAGAAGGACTGTACGTTGTGAGCTATCACATTAAACAATTAAAAATAAGCTCCTTGTTTTGGAGCTACGTAAAACAACTGCAATTTCCTATTTTGTCCAAGGGAAATGGTGCATATGAGAAAGGAAAATCTGGCACTTAACACGAGTCTTGCTGACATTTTCACTTGGTTGTTGTGGCAAGAAAATTCACAGCCATTGGCTGTCAAATCCCAACCTACAGGAATTAACATAATCTAGTCGTTGACAGATACACTCATTTTTACCTTCATAAAAGAAAACAAAACAGGGTAGTGGGTACAGAAAGTTCAGGAATGACCAAATCTAATTCTTTTCAATATCCATGGTTATAAGTTGGGGGTGATGTACCTATTATCCCCTAAAGAAGCACAGGCTTCAAAAAATGGGGAAAGTCAAAAAGTGCTGAAAGGCATCCTCGAACTATACATTCACCCCTCTTTTCATTCCACTCCAACTTCTGCCTTTCACCTTTGCCAAGTCTTATCAGATGAGTGCTATAAGCAATGTAATTTATGTAAATAGAATCCATTATGCAAATGCTTCCAACTTGCTTGCTACTTAGAAATTTTGTTCTTTTGTGTTTAAGAAACATAGCCTTTATCCCCCAGAATAGACAGATTGGTTATGTTTATGTTCTTAAAGCCTTCTGCAACTGTTCTGGGCTTTAAGGAAAAGTCATTTTTTATTTTAAAAAATGTTTGCCATGCCTCCCACTCCCTTCTGTAAAAATAGCCTCTTTGTTTAATTTGGTGGTTTGCACACTAGCTTGATGGTTGCAGTGATTTAATAGAACTTTGGTGTGAAGGCTAGTATACAGAAATGAATGCATAGATTATACCCTCTACCCCACAGGGGTTCTGTTGTTTCCTCTGGTTGTACTAAGCTGAATCATTTAATTAAGTCAGAGATCTCTATGAGCTTTATTCACTGATTTGTTTCAGTCATAGTTCTGTTTTTATAGTCAAACAGAGACTTGATGAAATTCTTGTATGGAGCCATAAATTGGAGAGGAAAAAAGTATACCCTTTTTGTGTTCATATTCTCTCCACACTTAAAATTACAAGCTCTACTCTACACATAAAAATATTCAAACTGCTTTTTCTGCTAATATCAACTGCATTTCATAATTTCTTAGATGTATGCACACGTATGTAGAAAGTACACAAAAGAGGAAAAAGGTTTAATGTCACAAAAAGAAAGAGTGTAAAAGAATATGGCTGTGCTTTTATAAATGAGCATTGCAAGCAATGAATTATGAATTTAAACTCTCCTCCCACCCTGAAGAAACACAACTTTAAGGTTAATGAGTCATTTTAACACAACTGTAAGCTTCAAATCATTTTAAAATACTGCTGTTTTAATAAAAGAGAACACAAGATACTAAAACCTCCAATCCAACTGGTGTTTACTTTGCTACTCGATGACTAACCCAATCCAACCAGCCATGATTTAAGCCCACTCACTCTTTGCCTGTTCGAAATAAATCCTCCTTGTTTCATTAGAACCAATCATTTCATCAAAACATCTTGCTTTCACAGACTGCACTATGTTTTCTTCATTATTTCTAAATGACATCTGATGACTCATTCTAATACTTTGTGGCTGTACAAATGAAGATGATATGACTGCTGGTATTTCAACAAATATTTATTGAACACTAAATGACAAGCATTGTTCTAGACTCTGGAATTGCAGCAATAACCGAGAAAGCCAACGTTCCTGCTCTCATAAAGCACATGGTGAGGTAGAAAAAGGCAAGCAATAAACAGTAAATAAACAGGTGAATGAGGTGATTTTAGACAGGGATAATGCTCTGAAAACAAAATGAACAATGAGGTAGACTGAGTGGGAGATGGCGGAAAGGTTGGGTCAGAGAAAACCTCTCTGAGAAGGGAACACTGAACTGAAACATAAGTCCTAAGAAAGAGGGAGTCACATGAAGCCCAGGCATGGCGGACAACTGGGACAAAGGCCTTGAGCTAGAAATAAACTTGTTTAGCTACAAGGGTGGGGAGGGAAGGCATGGGAAGCCACTGTGGCCCAAATCCAGGGGATGAGAGGAGGGGATAGCAGAAGGTGAAATCAGCAAGAAAATGTGGGACAAATCACTTAGGGCCTTTTGGGTCTTGGAAAGGACTTTGGATTTCATCTTAATTGGATTTGGGAGCCATTGAGGGTTTTAAGTGAGGAGTGATTGTGACCTGAGTTATGCTTTGAGCCCATTACTCTGGTTGCTGAATAAAGAATGTAGTAGAGCATAGGTGGGAACAAACGTAGAAACAGGGAGAATAATTAGGAGACTGCAGTAGTATTCCAGGAAGGAAATTACATTTTCTTCATCTAACGTTTGAACTGTGGATTTGGTGAGGAGTGGTAAAACACAGGATCTATTTTGGAAGTAGCACTTACAGATCCAGTGATGGATGAGATGTAGATAACAAGGGAAACACCTTCCATGGAGGCATTTCTTTTCTTCTGGGTGGGATTTTCTCTCATCCAACCATATTGGACTTTACAAACAAGCCAGGTCAACGTAAAGCTACATAACTTAAGTTTCCAGTTTTCATTAAAATCATATCAACCCATAAGATCATTAGTGGGAAAATAAAAAGTTCATTTTAATAAGAAATGTTTTTAAAAGTGCATGTTTTGTAAGTGGAGCAGTCTTAATAAAAACAGTGATTCGGAGTGAATAGTTTTAGAATCACTGTACAAACAGCTGCAAAAATTCTGACATTAGACACCCTCTGCCTGTCCTGCTTTGGAGACGATTGCAAGCACATGAGAAAGGGGGTGGTCGTGATTTAAACACTGTGGACCATTTACCTGAGAGTTGGTGAGTTTACCAGATCTTTATCTGTGAATATATATATATATATATATATTTAGAGAGAGAGAGAGAGAGAATGGAGCCAGGACCCCTGGGGGTAAGACAGGAAATGCTTACCATCAGGGCAAGTGCAAAAACTAGAGCAGAACTTGAAATTCCAACCATGAGACTCACCTGAAATACCCCACTCTGGCCCTACTCCACAGCAGAAAGGGAGGAGGTAAACTCTATATTAAAGTCAGCCTTTAAGAATAGATGGCATTTTCACTCACTACTTTCCTTTCTTTTACACACCCAGGAGCCAAGCACAGGGGATGGAAGGAGCTGCGTTGCCGAGATCAGGTTTTGGTTCCAAGGAGAGGTGCCAGGGATCTGGCATTGGCTATGGCACGGCTGTGAGTACTCAAAGCAGCAACAGCAGCTCAAAATTAGAACACAGGCTGGGTCTCCAGTACATGGGTCCTCAAACGTGACCCATCCATTTCCACGGGCACCAGTGGTGTCAGTGAAGAAAATAGTCTCAAACGCTCTCATTATGCCCATTCTGGTGGCCCCCCATGCTTTAAAAAGATGTGGAGAGAATATGCCTCTGAAACATTATTATTTTTTAATATTTTGCTGATAGCATCTTGTCTCTTGCCCCAACTCTCCTGCTTTTACACTTTAAAGCAATTGTCTCCACATTCCTCATCAGTGAGTGTCCTAGTATCCAATTTATGTGACATTCCTATTTGTGTATCAGATCATCACGAATCTCTTTGTTCAGCTAATTTGGCTTTTTCTCACTCCTCTTATTTTTCTAATATAAAAAGGTTGTATTCTCTTTTCTCAGGCTAATTTTCAACTATAGTATTAGTCTTCCTTTGTGTTGAATTATTAAAATCCTTGCTGGAATTTCCATGCCATTTGAGAAATATTAAGGTGGAAAAAGGAACGCAGAATATGAATCTAAGGCAGTTTCTACATCAAACAGGGGTACAGGGGAAGGCTCTGGGGGTTGATCTAGTCTGCAACTGTTATTTTTAAAGCAAACAGCTGCTGATTGTTTTATTTCTGGATCTTTCCTTCTGAATGTTAAATGTAAAAGGAGTCTAATCATATTACACTAGCTGCGGGGGAAAAAGAGAGGAGAGAATAACCCTTAGTCTCATGACCTAAAATAACCATTACTGTTTTTGAGTATTTTGTTCTTTTACTTCTTAATATTTTAGCTGTTGTTCTTGTTATTTTGAAAACAGTATGGTTAGGAGTAAATTCAAACATTTAGGTTTTTACTGAGGAAGGTTTTCCAACCAGTTTGTGTGTGAAATCTCCAAAACTATTTTCTGTAAAGGTGGTAAATTATTTAACCATTATTAGATGCCAGAACGTAGTGGAGACCACACAAAGAACATTAAGGTAGCTGGAATCCTCTTTATCCAGTCGGCGGCTAGCTTAAATTAAACTAACAAATCAGAAAGTAAAAATTATGGGGAAAAGCTGCGCTATATATAATGGATATGAGAAAAGTGTATGTCACAGCCATTTCCTGAGGGTCCAAAGCAATACAGAAAGATTTTCTAGGGTAGAAATGGTTTGAAAATAAACACCAAAGCAGACAGGAGGAAGAGAACTTGACGAGTTCACTCATGAGACGTGCACAGAGATTTACTATGCATGCGTAATATAAACCCTTCATTTTTTCAATACTTGTACGGTTGTCGCATGTCCTTTTTTTCACAACCATCTGTGTCACATGTCATCTATGTTAAATGGTTAGTTCTTAAAGCAGGGGTCCCCCCAGATCAGGGACCCTTAGAGAACTGAATATCCCAGTTGTTTGTTATATGACAACTGCCTGACCCCAACCTCTCCTCCCACAAAAAAAAATTAAAAAATAGAAAAGAGGATTGGGGAGTTTGAAATTATGTGAACTTTCATTTTACTTAAATTAAAACTATTCTGATTTAGAGGAATTTTACAATTCCAGCTGGGATAACCAAAGATTTTGCTCTATCTTTTTCCCACCACATGTTATAAAATCCAGGTTACAAGTCATTGTCTCAGGAGAAAAGTCATGTCTAACGAAAATGTTCTTTCTGAATTTTAAATATGAACAGTCTAACCAAATTACAGTAGTTGTAGGGAAAAAATCACCCCAAGTCTTATGACCTACAATGACTTTTCTTATTTTGCTGTTTTATTTTGTAATGTTTTAGCTTTTGTTCTTATATTATTTTAAATATTATACAAGCAATACATTATTATAAGCCAATTATTTTGAAAATTTTCAATACAGAAGTGTCTAGAAAGTAATAAATGAAAGTCCCCATCACTCCCTTCCCTCAGTCCCACTGCCACACCCTTCCCCACAGTCAGAGCCGTTAACATCTCAGTGTATGCTGTTCTCGAATGTATTCTATGGGTATATATATATATAGCCATGTGTTTGAACTAGACATATATTGCTTATTTTAATAAAATTTTATCATATTTACATATATTATTTGGCAACTTAATTTTTTAACTTAATATATTTTAGCATTTTTCCATGCCGGCACATCATTCTTTTGATTAGCTATGTAACATTCTATCACACTAAAATAAAAAATTAATTTAACCACATCCTCATTGCTTGATATTTAAGTTATTTCCACTTTTTGCTTTAAAATCGATACTCCTATAAGCAGTGCACATATTGTACCTATATCACTGTGCACAGGCCCCATAGAACAGCTATCTAGAAATTAAAGCAGGGGGCTAGAGGATCTTTTAAATTATAGATATGGCCACATTACCTTTCAAAGATAAACTCTTTTATTAAATATTAACTTAAAATTATGTCTCCTGTCTTTTTCATAGTGGCATAACATTGGCCACATAAAATATACTTTACTGTTATATTTTAAGTAGCTTCTAGTTTTCCACCAAAAAAAAAAAATGCTGTGTTAAAATTCTCCGGGAATATGGGTTCTCAATGTTTTAAATGACTATTTCTTAGTGTGGTTGTGCATACTTCTGAATTCTTTTCCAAGTTTACTGTAGTATTCACAATTATATTTTAATTTTTTCTATTCATTAAACTTAATAGGTGGATCTATGGATGTTGAATTTTTTTTCTATGTGTGTTTTCTAGATCATCTTCTTTTGCACATTATGTCTATGGGGTCTTTTGCCCATTTATTAATAATATGAATTCTTCAATAAAACTACTAACTTCATACTTTGTTATATATTCTATTTTAAAAATTTCCTATAGATTGTTCTTTTCTTATTTTGGCTATTATATCCTTTTGTAATAATAAAATAATAATAACTAACATTTTGGGATATTTACTCTATATATCAGCCATGTTAACATTTTGCCAACAAGGGAACTAAGATTTTAGCACAAAAAGTCTATAGGTCTGTTCCTTATTTCTTCTCTCACACTTAAAAGCAGAAAAAGTCAACCACTTTTTTAGAATTTTAACAAATACCCAATTCTACTTCTCTCTACCTTTAAATGTCTTTGTAAACTCTCTATATTTCATCTCTGTGTATAATATTAATCATCACAGGGATATTTTCCCCCAAATTGTTAGCTACTTTTCAAATCACCTGTCACAACACGGTATAGAAAAGACCAGAATAAAAGCAAAGAAGTTATGGTGATGAGAAGAATAAGAAAGGAAGAAGATAATATAGTTGTGTTCATAGTAGGTCCAAAGAAGAGAACAGAATATGACGAAATGAATGTAAAACAATAGGTTGTAGAAATTTGCCTACAGACTTGATCAAAGTTCTGCTCTTTATTATTGCATTTCTATTAGTAAGCATTAACATTACTCTATTCATTCTTATGATTTTTGAAAAAGTATAGTTAAAAAAATCAATGCACTTAAATTTAAAAACCACAAGACAGGTCTCTGATGAACTAGTTTTCCAAAAACCCATTGTAAACTTTTGGGGAATATGATCTGTGCTTCTGCTTCTTTTTAAGTTCCCTAGCTGGCCCAGAACTCAATATAGGGCTTTCAGTGAATACTGGTTAATAAGCATGATGTAGCACTTCATTGACTCCTTCCATAACAATTTCTGGTGCCTACCCTGTGGCAGGCACTGCTGTAGACGCTGGGTTGTCAATGGCCACAGAACAGGGCAGTTTCATGGAATCTGTATTCCTGTGGGGAAGACTGTGTGTTTCTTAAGTAAACTCTAATTTTAAGTGCTCCGAAAGAAAAATACAGGGTGGGGTGGCAGCGGTGTCCAAGAAGCCTTCCCTAAAGAAATGGCATTTGAAATGAGATCCAAAGCAGGAGTAGTGTTGACTAGGTGAAGAGGGAGATGGATGAGCCGCTAGAAGAAAGTTTATATAAAAGCCTCTTTGTATTCCAGAAGCACATCTTTCAAATGATCATCACACCACCTCAAAAAAAAGGACAGGAAAAAGCAATGGAGAAAGTGTGGGAGGGGTGGGTAGTGGAAGGAGTAGTGATACAACTCCACAATATCAAAGAAATTAGCTGAAAAGAGTTTTATTTATTACTAGTTGTCCTATGTAAAAGATACCAAGGAACTGCGTTATCTGTATTTTTATTCTTAAGAGATTGCCCCAGTCCTTGACTTTGGTAGCTTTGGCCACTCTGGAATCTCAGACTAGCCATATGGCTTGCCAATGATTAGCATATCTCACTGACCCCAAGATGCCTGCCAGCAACATGGGTGCAGGTAATGCAATGTCTTAAGCTCAGCACCAAGAGTACGTTCTGACAAAGTTATACAGATAAAACCCTTCCCTGTACTTTCCCAATTCCATGCCCATTCAGTACTTTTACCTCCGTCCCCATGATGACACACATCCAAAGCAAATAGGGAAAGTACCCCTATCTTTGTTTTTTCACATATGAAAAAAGGGAAGAAAGAGCTAAAAGAATGCTACCTTCACCCCAAATGGGGAATTCCCTTCTCCAGAGGTGATTCCCCTACCCCTGTCATGGTCATATAGGCTCCGGGCATGGTTGACAAGTGGTACCTACCTACACAGGAGCACCACCAAAGTCTCAGGTGGATGCGTGCATTCAGGAGCACCTGAGAAGTTGGTATCCTTAGATTTCAAGTGTTTTCCCAGTGTCCAATATTGACCAACAAAAAAGAATGTAAATTATCTAATTGTTATACACCTATCACCAGGTAGCTCTCTTTATTTATAAGAAGATAGAGGATATTAGAACTGAAAGCATTGACCAGGGAGGAAAATAAGTAGGAAATACAGGCCAGGGAAGGCTGAATCCATATCTCTGCTGCATTCAAAAATCTTCCTTGTCAGACCTACCCTTAATGGTAGTTGGGGTGAAGAGTGGTTTTCTTAATGTATCAAAATATGAATGGCTGCTTTTGTTTGCCCAAGTCCTAAATGAAAGGATCTTTCAAAATTTCTGGTACATGTAACACCCAAGTTGCATCTCCTGTTGTGAAAAATCAAGGCAACTTTTTCATGCCCCTTTTTTCAGCTGTAATGAATGCCCTTTCTCCAGTGAAAAGATGGATGGAAATCCCCCACACAGAGGTGACGTGCCATCAGGCAGGCGCACTCTCATTGGAGTGGCATCTTTAGTCCCCAGCGGGGTGTTCGGTGTCAGAGGCTCCAGGCTTGATCCACATCCCACACATTTTCTTGACAGATGGATGTCTTTGGCACCTCGGCTAGTAAACAGCAGCACCAGTGCCCGTGATTACTTCCACATCTCTCCTGCCAAGCTGTAAGGAAGAGGATTCTTTGACCTTAAAAATGACTTAAACATTATTCCCTGTTTTTAATGTCCTAAAAGAGATGGAAAGAGGCCATATTCAAGTTTTAATTCTTATATTTGCTTTGATAAATATTATATAGAAAACATCCATAGAAAACTCAAAATCCACTAAGAAGGACATAATGTTGCATTAGGTTTGCAAGCTGTTATGATAATCAGGGTACAGTTAGTTGATGCTTACCCCTCTCCAGACCGGGAAGCGGACGCAGCAGAATCCCAGCATCTCTGCCTCCAGGACACTCAAGGATCACAGGTTAAGATTCTCACCTAGAGAAGGGCTTCTCAGGAGTATTGGGGGAAATTTTTCAAACCACCTACATGAACCCCTAGAATGATCCAGATGTGCTCCTTTCCTCAGTTAAGAACCACAGAGGTTTAATAGTAATGGCCAAAGGGACCTGAATAGCAACTGATGCCACTCATTCATTATCTGTGTGATATCAGGCAAATCAATATCCTTTCATTACCTCAGTCCCTCATCTATAAAATGGAACATTGATACCTTACGGGGTTATCATGAGATTGAGTAAACTGAATACATGCTGTACCTGGGACACCATAAGTACTCCACAAATGCTATTTCTCTCTCTACCTATCACAGAAAATAAGAGAATGTGAGTGTCAGACAAAACTGACTGCCTAGTTTTGCTAGCCTACTGAGGCAACATTATCGTTCTCTTAAAATGTTATGTCATTTGACACAGCAAATATATCCCCTTTTGACATATATGAGTCACATATATCTTTTATTTTAGGAAAAAATGGGCATTGAAAAAAAGAGAGAACAGGGGGGAGAATATGGGGAGAAGAGAAACAGGAAGATGAAGAGAATTAAATCATCCTGGGCTGAGCTGAGCTGGATCTTTCAGATATTTGTATCCACTTAATTGCTCACATTCCCGTGAAAGGAAGTCTTGTTATCTATCCCGGTTAGAGATGAGGAACCTGAGACTCAGAGGGGGCGAGTAACTGACCTGGTTCAGAGCTGCAGTGTGTGGGACCCCGTTCTCTTCCTTACGGACCCTTTCAGCACCTTCCCCACCCCGGCACACTGCCTCCCCGTCCCTCTCCCCGTGTCGCTCTGCCCTTCTCTGCTGGGGGTGGTTACTGTTTGTTTGTTTCCTACCTGCATTCAACTGGTATCAACAATCTATTGCCTAAAATAACAAGAGAAACACTTGTATTACTTCAAGGGAAAATCCATGTAAGCCAAAAGCAAGGCTTCACCAGTAGATAATGAACATCATGATTCTGTAATAATTAATATTGTTGCTAACGACTCAGGGGACTGAGGGTACAGGGAGTTATAGGAAATAAATCAACAATGAGTGTACCAAGTGTTATTTAGCCAGTCAACTATTAATAAGGTATATGGAAACTCATTCTAATAAAATTGTTCTCTCTCAACGGATTATTGATGTGATCCAAATATTGAAAATCAATGTTACATATATCCATACTTTCAAAATATTTGATTTGCTGGCTAATTAGCACATTTAGTACAAGATGCTGGGCAGAATGATTGATCGCTTGCAACACACATGAATACATAAAATTTTAGTAAAAAAATAAGCCTTTAGACTGACTCATAAATTTACTTTTTAGGGGTTCTTAAAATATTCTTGCCATAATCTCTATGAAAAAGTCTATAACAAAAAAATCATATGGCTTTTGACATGTAATATCCTTTTCCTCTTCAAAGAACTTCAAGAACCTTCTAGAATAAGCCTGTGGATCCAGAGAAGGGCCAGGTAAAATTTCAGTGACAGGGAATTTCATGGACAAGGTCCATAGGTCACCCAGAAATGCCTGGAAGCTCAGTCCCTCGTCTCTCAATCCATTCCTTACAAGGCATGTTATGTAGAAGATGCATCATCTCCAGGGAAGAATTTCTCCCCTGAAACATCTTGAGTACGTTCCATCGGCCAGAGTACAAGAAAAAGTGGAGAAATGCTTGAAAGAATAAAACCCAAACCCCAAAAGTTATTGTTCTCCACACTAGACAGCTCTAAGAATTATTCCCTATCAACACCATAGTGAGTAACATAGCAATTTGCAAGTCTTCCCCTTGCTTACTATTCATATCCCAGTCAAAAAAGTGGATGAAAGAAAGACATTACAATGGGGCACCCCTATGTTCAATGCAGCATTATTTACAATCACCAAGTATGGAAGCAGCCCAAGTGTCCATCAGTAGATGAGTAGATAAAACAACTATAGGAAATTTACAGAATTGAATACTACTTGGCCTTAAAAAATAAGAAAACTTTACCCTTTGTGACAATATGCATAGACCTGGAAAACATTATGCTAAGTGAAATAAGCCAGCCAGGGAAAGACAAATACCATATGATTTCACTCATACATGGAACCTAATGAACAAACTGAATGAAAAGAAAAATGGGGACAGACACATAGATTGAGAGCAGGATGGCAGCTCGTGGGGGAGGTTAGAGGGTGGAGGAATTGAGCAAAAAGGAAAAAGGACTCATGAACATGGACAACAGTGTGGTGATTGCTGGAGGGAGTGAGGGTATAAGTGAACTAAATGGTAACAGAAAAATAAAATAAAGATTAAATTAAAAAAGAAAGAAAGACATCATTACAATGGGGTATGACCCCACCTTTTCAGCCTCATCCCCCTGGAAAATTATAGGCTTATTCCTAAATGTGCTAAGTACTGGGATGGGAACAACATTAAAAAGTATATACAAAGAACACTAATATATTCAACACAGTATTTGAACCACGTCAAAACCATATTCAGTCAGTCAAGTTGGCAGTGGAGGTAAACACGGCCTGCCTCTTCAAACAATCACATCAAAGTTACAACTAAACTATAAAACAACAGTCACTCAGAACCATCAGAAATAGAGCTGAATGGAAGTCCTACAACTACAGAATTAAAGAAGAAACTACATTGTCAACAGCAGGAAGGGCAGAGACACAGAAGAGCTGGTCCCACACACGTGTGGTAAATAAAAAATCAGGAAGCGTATCTCAGGAGAGAAGGGTCCCAGGCCCACACCAGGTCCCCCCAACCCAGGGTCCCGGTGCCAGGAAGAGAAGCTATCATACCTTCTGGTTGTAAAAACTAGTGGAGCTTGGCTATGGAAGACAGAAACTGCTGGATTCCCTGGCAGTTCCTATTAAAGGGACTGTGCACAAACTACTCAGACTCACTCCCTCTGAGCTCCAGCATGGGGGCGGCAGATTGAAAGGCACCAGAGGCCTATGGAGAGGAAATGAATTGTCCAGCACCTGGGCAAGAGCTGAGGGGCAGCTTCCTCCCTAACAGAAGTGCTAGCAGAGGCCACTGTTGCTTTTCTGAGCCATCCCCTAACAGAGCCACAGAACCAGCTACTCTGGGACATATGTGAGACTCCATCAACTGGCTCATACTATTTTCTCCACCTGGTAATTCCCTGAGGCCCTGCCCCACCCAACTTTCAGGCACACCCAAGCTGTTTCCAGGAGCTTTTCCATCCAAATGGCTTTCTTGGTCCATGCTTCAGATTTTTTAAAATTCCCTCAAACATGCAGCATCTGGCTTCAGCAAGCCCTGTACCCCTCACTAAGTTGACCCAGGCCCAGCACTAACAGCAGCTGGCCTTGGTTCACAACTTGGCCTCTCCTGGGCACTTCCAAGCCCAGCACAAGTAGCAACCATCTGCAGATCGCTTTTTAGCTTATGTTGTGTGACCTTTGGATGTGCCAACAGCAATCAAGGCTCAACTACAATAGGAGGTTTGCACCTTGAGTACCCAGCTTGGGTAATAGGAAAGGCTGTGCCACTGGACCCTACAGGACACCTACTACATTATGCCACTCTACCAAGCCTGGGAGACACAGAAGCTCTACCTAACACATAGAAACAAACATAAGGAGACCAGCAAAATGGGGAGATGAAGAAACATGGCCCAAATAAAAGAACAGAACAAAACCCCAGAAAAAAGACTAAACAAAATGAAGACAAACCAGCTACTAGATGTAGGGTTCAAAACACTGGTTATAAAGCTGCTCTGTAAACTTAGTGAGAAGTTCAACAGCCTAAAATAGGTCATGGAAACCATAAAAACTTACCTGTCAGAAGTGAAGAACACTAATTAAAGAACAATTACATGGAATCAATAGTAGATTGGAATAAGCCAAGAATCAAATCAGCAATTTGGAATATAAGGAAGCAAAAAACAGCCAATCAGAAGAGAAAAAAAAGATTCCAAAAAAAAACGAAGATAGTATAAGAAGCCTCTGGGACAACTTCAAGTGCTCCAGCATTCACATCATGGGGGTGCCAGAAGGAGAAGAGAGAGAGCAAGAAACTGGAAACCTATGTGAAAAAATAATGACAGAAAACTTCCCTACTCTGGTGAGGGAAATAGACACACAAGTCCAGGAAGCACAGAGAGTCCCAAACAAGAAGAACCCAAAAAGGCCCACACAAGATACATAATTAAAATGCCAAAGGTTAAAGATAAAGAGAGAATCTTAAAAGCAGTAAGAGACAAGCAGTTAGTTACCAACAAGGAAGCCCCCATAAGACTATCAGCTGATTTCTCAAAAGAAACTTTGCAGGCAAGAAGGGATTGTCAAGAAATATTCAAAGTGATAAAAAGCAAGGACCTACAACCAAGATTACAAGATAAAGAGCTTCCCAGACAAGAAAAAGCTAAAGGAGTACATCACCACTCAACTAGCATTATATGAAATGTTCAATGGTCTTCAAGAAGAAGATGAAGATCAAAAATATGAACAATAAAATGGCAACAAATATGTATCTATCAACAATTGAATCTAAAAAACAAAATAAACAAACAAGCAGAACAGAAACAGAATCATAGAGAACATTTTGACTGTTGCCAGATGGGAGGGGGTCCAGGGGATGGGTAAAAAAGGTAAAGGGATTAAGTACAAATTGACTGTTACAGAGTAATCATGAGGATGTAAGCACAGCTTAGAAAAGGGAGGAGCAAAAGAACACAAAAGCATGACCCATGGACATGGTCAGTGATGTAGAGATTGCCTGAGGGAGTTGAGGGGGATGAGCTGGGTGGAGAGATGCAAAGGGAGAAAAATTGGGACAACTATAATGGCATAATCCATAAAATATAATTTTTAAAAATATGTGAATAAAATAATTGTATAAAAAATGGAATCTGATAGATATTCCATATCAGTCTAATTAGTTTCATCATAACCTCGTTCTAACTGTTCCCCACTTAAAATGTCTTCATAGGGCTCTCCACAAATGGAAATCTTAGTCACCCACATCAAAGTCCAACTAAAAATGTTACTTTTTCCTCAAAGTCTTTCTTTACCTTCTGGTGCCATACCTTACCATTTAATGAATGTATTTATTACACAAATAAGTATTAAGTTTCTACTGTGTTTTGTAATAATCATTTACTCCTATGGCTCCAATTTGTTATTGATTCATTCAACAAACTTTTAATTCATAACTATCATGTGTCGCCACCGCGGTAAATATAAGAGGTACAAATATAAATTGTATGTCATGACCTCAAGGTTTTACATTTTAACTGGATCAAGCAGATTCTTAATTCTTAATTATACTATAATAGCTGAATTCTAGTATATGGGTCTACAGATATATGGGTTTGCAGAACATATATCTAACACATAGGTGGCACACTAATTTGGCCTCAAGGGTTAGGGGCTAGGGACTCTTAATTTACAGGTTGCCTCACTTTGAGTTCATACAGTAATTTAAGCTACTAGTCGTTTTCATATGTGGTTTCATATTCCCCAACCAGACTGAAAGCTTATTGTAGGTTTAAACATGCCATTAATTTCTATAGGTTCCCTTAAGTATCCTGAATAATATTTGACACACACATACATAAAGTACCCCAAATTATTGCTAGTATATTGGTTAGTTTGTATATCTGGTAACTAGAAGCAAGTTTCTGGAACTTTTAAAGTCAGAAGTTGCAAGCTCACAGGACGTAAGTCAGTCTACAAGAGTGTTTTGCTTGTTTACATATTTGTTGCACTAAGTTTTGAACTTTTAAAGCCATGATCATTAATTCAGATTTCACATCGTCCACATAAAATTCCAGATTTCTGCACTGTGTTGAAAACTCAGACAGCCTGGTAGAACTCGTACAAATTCTCTCATGGCAACAAAAGATTGGCGCTGACAAAGCTACCACGTCAGCTGGTATTCGTTCACTGTCTAAGTCGCAGGTCTCCACCCAGCCACCTTTCTTCATTTGCATTAGCTGTGTGGCCTGTGTATGCATGGAGTTTGCAACCTGTTTTAAGCATTAAGCTGTTAGTAAAGGATCTGACATCTCCAAATTCCCACGTGTCCCTGGTTGGACACATATTTGCATTCTGCCTGGCCTCCACTCTTTACACTAAATTTAAAGGCACCACGATGGGCTTTATCATTTATGGGAGAATAAGGGACAGGAGAGATGGCCTGTAGAGGCAGGCAGTAGGTTCTGAGGGCACCCACGACTTAGGAAGAATTGTTTCTTATTCTCCAACTGAGAACTGGTCTACCTCTGCTATGTTCTCAGGGGGAAAAAAATCTCTAATCTAATTAGCAGCTGCTATTACATTGAAAGCTTGACCTCATCTTGGGGCTCAAATATTTTATAGACTTTGGTGAGCTTTCTCATGGGAAGAAAACAAAGCATATTAATCTGGCCTTTTGTTATTAATAAAAAGTGGTATTAATAAACAATATTCATCTTCTAATCCTCAAAGAATCCCATCACCTATTAAACTATAATAACAGGAAGATGTTTCTCCAGTAAAGCCACAAATATCTAATTTGTCACTGACTATAAAAAATTCATCTTGCTGGATAACTGCAAGGATAATAAAAAGAAAGCTGAAACTCTCAGCATTGAAATCTGAGAAACCTAAGACACTCATTTCTCTGGACCTCAAGGTCTTCATTTATTGAATAAAAAGGATAGAATGATCTCTGAGGTTCCTTCCAACTCTTAAGACCCAGGATTTTTTCAAGGCACTTTCTTAGATGCTACAGATTTAAATATATATAGATATTTCCCTACACTTCAGAAGTTTTGTAGGAAAGGAGATTTATAGAGAAAAAGAATAAATCGCATTATAAGTGAAATATATTCTACTCCCAATGAGAGAACAGTCAAGAAGTAGAGCATTTCAAAGGAAGAGGCAATTTCTAGGAATGATGAGGAGAGGGCCCACAAAGGAGGTGGGATTTGGGCCGGGCACTGAAATACGGTTGCGCACCAACAGGTACAAGTGCAGGGAGGCTCATGGCGGGCGCTTCCATCAGGGAGAATCAGGCGGGGATCCCTTCCCTGCTGTGACTGCCACTGCGGAAGATGTACAGCTTCTTATGGAAGTCCTGCTCATTTCCATTCCATCACATCCCTTTCCCACACTGCTGATCCAACTAAAAGGCAAAACCATCTGGTTTATCTGTTGAGACCCTCAGCTACTTTTACCTACAGGACAGAGTGCATATCCCCCAAAATAGCACCTGAGAGCTCCTGGAATCAGACGCGTGCCCAGCAGTCCTCCCCATGTCTTGCACCTCCCCGACTTTCTTTTTTTTTTTTTTTTTTTTTAAGATTTTATTTATTTATTTTAGAGAGAGGGGAAGGGAGGGAGACAGAGAGGGAGAGAAACAGCAATGTATGGTTGCCTCTCACATGGCCCTCACTGGGGACCTGGCCCGCAACCCAGGCATGTGCCCTGACTGGGAATCGAACTGGGACCCTCTGGTTCCCAGCCCACGCTCAATCCACTGAGCTACACCAGCCAGAGCCCTCCCTGACTTTCTTTCACAGTCCAGTGACACACAAACACCAAAGTCCCCAAAGGGACACACATATTTTTGCTGAACAAATTCAGCATCAACTCATTTGCTGAAGCTGCCATCAAGCCTTCAAATGCCTCCTCCACCCTCTTCTCCTGGCTAATGTCCTCTCATTTATTAAGGCGCAGCTCACTCCCTCCTGCTTTTACTGTACTTACTTGTAATTCCCTGCTCAATGCCTGTTTTCCCCCCTAGATGGTAAAGTCAGGGAATAAGTCTATGCTATTTGTCCCCATATCTCCAGCACCTATTAAAATGCCTATCACATAGCTGTCTCTCAAGAAATATTTATCCAAAGAATGAATGAATGGGTCAGGAAATAGCAAAAGGACTAATGGGATGGACATGCAGAGAGCACAAATGGTACTTGAACTCAGAGTTCAGAATAAATGTGAGCATCTGAAGTTGTTGCTACCTAATTTTAAAGAGTTTGCAGGCATAAGGCCACTGTACATAAGTCCTTTGATAGTCTGAGGTACAGAAGTCAGGAAGGATCAGACGCTGCACAGCAGCACACAGCATGCTCTCTTCCAATGGCGTCAGAGTCGCAGTGCTCAAGCATGTGAACGTAAATGCTTTTAGGTTCAGACTTCACTATAAAGCCCAAACATGTTGCTATGGCAAAACAAGATCCATTTTTGCTCTCACAACATAAAACTTGAATCTCTTGTTATGCTATTTTAGCTATAATGGAAAATTAGGCTTAGATAGACAACTCACAATTACGGCAGGGGCATGGACAATGAGCTAAGAATTCAGTATTTTAAATGCCAGAGCATCTTTTATCATAAGTCATTGTCAATTCTGTTTTTAAAGGGAAATGGGAGCATATTTCAGGTGATGGGCACTTACAGAGAGAATGCAGATGGCCTTAAATATTTTAGACTGGCTGGCTTAAAATGTTTTTGACTTTTGTTTGCTCCTTCCCTTGGTGGAATTGGAATATAGGCTCAGAATTCCCTCTAATGCCAAACAGCTGCTATTTTTGCTTTGTTTCAATTAAAACTGAATGTAGCTGCCCCAGATGCCCTGCCTATCAGAGCTGCATAAGATGTCACTGAACACCACCACAAGGCCCTGGAATAATGATGTTGTGCATGTATATTAATGAGCCACAGGGTATCTGGGGAGAAGGAGGGAGAAGAGGGGGATTCTGACATTTATTACACTGCAGCAGCAATGTGCAGTAGTCCCCCTACCCTCACCTGGGTTTTGCTTTTGACAGTTTCAGTTACTCGTAGTCAACCACAGTCCAAAAATATTAAATGGAAAGGTTCAGAAATAAACCATTCAGAAGTATTACATTACATGCCATTCCGAGTAGCATGATGAAATTCCTTGTATCCCTGGCCCTGTCCGACCCAGATACGAATCATCTTTCATCCAGCATGTCTGGGCTACTCATGCCTGTTAGTCGCTGAGAAGCCGTCTCGGTTATCAGATGGAGCGTGATGATACTGTACTGCTCGTGTTCAAGTGAGCATTATCTTACTTAACAATGCCACGTTCATATAACTTTTATTACAGTATATTCTTATAACTGTTCTACTTTATTATTAGTTAATGTTAATTGCTTACTGTGCTTAATTTGTAAATTAAACTTTATCATAGGTGTAGATGTATAAAAGAAAACATATATACAGGGCTTGGTGCCATCCTCGGTTTCAGGCACCTCAGAATGTGTGCCTCTCTCCCCCCACCCACAGGTAAAGGGAGGTGGGGTTACTGTAAGGCAATCAGCACATTAAATCCTCACGTTTATGACTTGGAATCAAATGTTTAGAGTTAAAATAACTTAGAAATCATCTGGTCAGATCCTTTCTCATGATTAAAAAACTGGGACCCAGAGAATCTTACTGACTTGCCAAGGTCACATATCTGACCTGTGACAAGGCTTTACTCTCCCCGTTTGACAATGCACCCCACACTCGCTGTCATGGAACTTCTATTCAGTTGTTATTATCTTAGCAGGAAGACAATAGTGAACTTCCACTTGCTCTCTCTCTCCCTTTCTCTGCATCGCTTTTCCCCTCAGCCAGAAATTCTACTTTGTTATTGGTAACTGTTCTTGATATCCTGAAAAATAGGCACAAGCTACCACAATGGTAATTTTCCCTCATAGGAATAATTTTGTCAGTTCTAAACCAGGCACAAAGGGAGACAATCTCTGTGAAATTGAACATAAGTCTTAACATTATGAACAGTGTCAGCTGAGAAAATATGGTCATGAAGTATCTTAAATATCCTTTTATGCCTTTTATGCCTTTCCTCAGTCTTGATTTCTTCATGAAACCCAGTAGGCATCTTGTTATTGGCAGAGGCATAATATTTGGATAGATAAAACTTCGAGTCATTTCCATGGAAGTTTTAGTTGACAATAATAGAATAGATGTAATAATTAGGGAAAGCTAGCTGTTATAAGAGGGCCCAAAATTGCATGTTGGTGCTAATAAAACAAAAGTTTATTTCTTGCTCTTTTAGTAGTATCAGTCAATGGATAAATTAGTGAACTGGCCTTTTTCTAAATCACGGATGGCAAACACAAGGCCCGCAGGCCAAATCCGGCTCTCCACCTTGTTTTATCCGGCCCAGCACCTTGTTTCTGCCCGGCAGCAGCGCTGAGCTCTCACTTAACTGTTAAGGAGTAGTTACATTTATACAGTCCTAAAACTACATTCGGTTCTTTGAAGGCAAACGTGTGGCAGTGATTTCCACACGTGTGTTAACACATAATCATGAGAATTTACGCGTTTTGAGCACAGCTCCGTGTGATTCCCGTGTGAGCAAGTGTGGATCATATCTGTGGAACGGGAATTCTCTAATAGGAATTTGGCAAAGATGTATCTTAAAAAATTCTGGCTTGCTGAGCCCTGCATATTATATTAAGCTGGTCCTGCCTGCCACTGGACCTTAATTTACATCCTAATGCCCTGCTAATGAGTAATCTTACCCCTGTTCTGCTTAATCCCATGAATAATCAATCCACTGTAAATGTGTGCTAATGCCCCTAATAAAAACACTGGCTAAGCGAGCCACGAGGCCTTTTTCTGAGATGGGAGGAATTGGTCACGTGGCCCCGGTCTCTCTTTCCCCGCGTGTCTCGGTATGAGATTCATACACGCATCGGGTCGCGGTCACCCACGGGTATCGACAGGTACGAAACCCCCATGACACAACCGCAAGGCTGATGTGGCCCCTGATGAAAATGAGTTTGACACCCCTATTAAATAGTTCTTCAGAGAGCAGATTGATAGCTTTGACTTAATCTTATTTTTGCTCAAATTCTTCCATGGTTATAATGCTGGAAAATCAGAAAACCACATTGGTCTTTCAAGTCAACCAAGGACTTCTAAGATTAATGAGGTAGCTAATGATATAAGTTAATAAATGAGAAATACAGCCCATAACCAAGTATTTGTGGTGAACATTATAGCTAATGATGGCAAATCATTGTTTCGACTGATATTTTGCTCTAAAGTTGCATATCTATACATATCCAATCAGGCTTTTAATCAAACTTTCCAATTAGTTCAACTTTAAGATTAAACATACTGACATAGAGCAAGAGTAGAGTGGGCTTTTTGAATACTTTTCACAATCCAATATGGAGTCACTGTCAGACAAATGCTATGTCAAGAGTGAGCTAATGAGCTGTAGGAATGACTTTAGGAGGGATCCGGAACACCCAAAATCATAAGTCTGGACACTTGGATAAAGACACAATCTGGACGTTGATGAAAGTGGGACCTCAATACGCTGTGGACTATAAGAACTCAGAAATCGGATCGCCCAGCACTGGAGCTTGGCTGTAGCACGAGTCACGCGGGAGCCCTGCCAAACTTCCACTCCACCTGCCACCTGCTGCCACCACAGCCACCTGGCCTAAGACCAATGCCCGCTTCTCTACCTGCCAACGCTGCCAATGACCGGGACTTTCCACCAGATGCTTGTTCTGCTCACCTCCATCAGGAAAGCCCCCTCTGTGTGTAGCCATCTCTGTGTGTAGCCTGTGTGTTACTCTATCGGCTTATTGGGGTGGTTGTCTCCCCTAATAAACCTGGCATTACGGAAAGACACAAATGTGTGTGAGTGACTCCTTTGGGGATGCTACCTTGCTCACGACAATATTCAATTAGTCATTGAAACCATACTATTTGATTGAATTGACCCCTTCCTTAAAATTTTCCATTTACGCCCGGCTGGCGTAGCTCAGTGGATTGAGCGCGGGCTGGGAACCGAAGGGTCCCGGTTCAATTCCCAGTCGGGGCACATGCCTGGGTTGCAGGCCAGGTCCCCAGTGAGGGCCATGTGAGAGGCAACCATACATTACTTTCTCTCTTTCTCCCTCCCTTCTCCTCTCTCTAAAAATAAATAAATAAAATATTTAAAAAAAAAATTTCCATTTACCAAGCAACCAAACTTTTAATCAGACACAGACCCTATGGGACATGATACTTCCTTCCTGATTATGTCTCCCATTTTGCAGATGAAAAAACAGAGGCTAAAAGGTTAATAATTTGTTCAAGGTAAGTTCTAGAGTTCCGAGAAAACCCAGATCCATCTGTCTCCAAAGCTCTGGGATTTCCACTATAATGAACTGCTTCCCAGTCGGATGTTTAAAGGAAATGCAGTCTAAACATTCTTTCAGATGTTTAGAGGAAATGCATGGAGATTGAGCCAGAGTATTGAGGGATTCCAAAAATGAGCTCAAAAGGGTTTGCCAGACTTAAGTGTAAAGAGCACAGTCATGACCGGATTTCCCTCTTTGCCCACGGACTACTTAGCAACAAGGGGAAGGACTAAGGCTCCGGCGGGAATCTTCCTTGATGTGTAACTTCTGACAGTTTACTCTTTCAACCAATTTCATGCCTTTCCAGCCTCTGCTTTGGGGAAATGCAGACTGGAAAGGAAGGATCAAGCCTACTCAGAAATACAAGCTGAGGTATTATCCTAGCAACTCCCTAAAGCAATTGTAAACATTGTTTGCTTAAGTCTTAAGTGCTTCTGCCTGGCAGTGTACAATGCAAAGTTCAAAGGTTTGCTCATTACTATAATGGGATAAAGCCTTGGCCGTTGGCTGTGGAATAATGAAGATGATTCTTGGGGATTGTTCCTTCAATCTGTGTTTATGAAAGTTAAAGAAGTTTGTTGTGTAGCTGTTTTCTTTTTCTTTCTTTTTTAATTTCTCTGGAAAACTCCTTTTTATGATCAGTTCTAAGATTACTATTTAACAAGTTCTTTCATAAAGGGTAGAAGATTATAAGTTTAGTTTTGTCCCCCACAAAAATAAAAATCTTATCCTTTAACTTTTTATGGTCAATAAATAACACATTACTGTGATATTTCCTTATTTGCCAATAATGAGAGACTTGCTGGCCTGACAAAAGCAGATGTAATTAAAACACACACAACAAATGTGTTCACAATATTGCAAAAAAAATTGGCAGGAAACAAATGAGAACATATTGAAAAAAAATGGAACATCTCTTTCTCCTACATGATCACTAGCTACAACTGTGATAACAAATACACAGAGAAAATAACGATTTTCCAACAGCACACTTTTAGGGTTAACTTTTGAGCATATCTCAAAGCCAGACTCAACCTGTAAAGCATTTACTATTTTTAATTATTCATGCCACATACTCATTCCAGAGACACACATTCCGAAAGTGGCAATGTCTCCACTTTGGAAACATTGACCTGAAGAGAGATATTAGGGGTTGTCACCACATTGTTCCTTGTGCTTAGGATTATTTGTGGCCACTCATAGTCCCTCCTGTGCTAACGGCAAGGGCTTGCTCCAGAAACCATTCTGGGTAACTTCTCCCAGGAATCCCCTGCATTGGAGGACAAGGGGAGGGGAAGCAGAGAAAGGAGCCAGAGGTTAGATAAGTCAGCCCTTCAGCCCTGCCCCTCCCGACTTCCTACAAAATGACTGGGAAGCATTCCGGCAGTGACACCTTCCTGAGTGCCTTCCACCTCACCTGCTCAGGTTCACCTGATTCAGTGGAGATATACAGAATCTGTACTTGCTCTCTCTCCAAAGAGCAAGATAATTTGGAAGGATCCTTCTTTCATCTTAGTTTCATCTTTCCTGTGCCCCTAGAAAAGAAGGCTTATGGTCTTGGACCTCTAAAAATAAACTATACAGTACATGGAAGTTCACCATCTTTCAAACCCTTTTTCCTCTCAAGTAACCCCTCCCTTCATCGAGCCAGCCTGTGATCCTCTGACTTTCTTCAAGAAACTCCTCTGCCTCCCTGGAAAAAGGGACTTTTTGGCAATTTCTTGTGTGTCTTAAACACTAGGGTTCTCAGCCCTTCACTAGGTGCTTAATGAGGTGCTCGGTTGCAAACTCAGGAAAGGAGAGGGAAGGTGAGACTTAGTGCCACAAGTAAAAGCCAAGATTGTTGCTCCAATTATGTTTCCTTGCTCCATCAGGGAGGTCTGTAACTGCTTTTCTCATGATTTTATCTACGCAGCAAGCAATGTCAAGGTAAGCACTAATGTTTCTCTGACGATAAGCAAATCAATCATTTATGAAGAAAAGACATTCCTCCTATTAACATGACTTGGGATGCTGCCCTTTTGAAACAAGAATCCTGGTATTTCACAATGAGATGGTTTGGCTCTTTCCTGAGCCAGGCTACTCTTACAGAAGCCGTCATTGTATTGGGCTGGCCAAAGAGTCTGTTTAGTTTACTCTGTAAAATAAAAAAAAAAACATTTTTCATTTTCACCAATAACTTTATTGATTTGGATATTTTCAATATGTCAGCTATCTTCCGCATGGTATAACATCGATTGTTCTCAATTAATGTCTCAATTTGATCACTATCAACTTCAACTGGTCTACTCGACCATGGAACATCGTCCGGCAAGAAATCTCCAGCACAAAAGTTCGGAAACCACTTTTGACACATTCAATCAGTCACAGCACCTTCTCCATATACTGCACAAATCTTTTTTGTGTGTTTCAAGTGCATTTTTACCTTTCTTGAAATGCTGAAGTATAATATGCTGAAAATAATGTGCATTTTCTTCCATCTTCAATATTAAAATGGCTATACAAAAATTCACCAATTTTGATAATTTTTTCATGCACGCTGATATGACAGCTGTCACAATACAATCTAACAAAACCATTTCGAATGAAGTTAAAGACAACTTCAGAGCTACTAGAGCCCTCTTACAAACCAAATGAACTTTTTGGCCAAACCAATAATTGCAACAAGTTCTTTGTTTGCAATTCAGGAAGAATGGTATCAATTCCAATAAGATCTTTTATTTATTCCAAATTCCCCTCACCAATACCAAAAACCTGAGAGAGGACATTTCTTCCTGCCACTGACGTAAAATGTCCTGCTTGACAATACAGATGAAAGATAAAGAAGAGGCCTGTTATCCAAGCAATTTATAGTCTAGTAGGACCATATTGGTAACATTGATAATACATTATAATATATATTTTTAATATAATATAGCCCCAACATGTAGTGGCTTAAAACAACAAATAGTTATTGCACTGACATTTTGGGGGTCAGGATATGGGTACAGCTTAGCTGGGCACCTCTGCCTCAAAGTCTTTCGTAAGGTTGCAGTCAAGCTGTCAGCTGGGGCTACAGTCTCACCTGAAATCTCAGCTGAAGGGAGTCCACTCACATGCGACTCACTCACGCAGACCTTGACCCCTTCCCACACGGTCCTCTCTACCCGGCAGCTTGCTTCCTCTGAAGCAAGAGAGTCAGAAGAGAGTCAGATAGAAGAAGCCAACACCTTTTCATTAGCAGTATCAATAGTGACATCCCATCACTTCTACCATATTTTGTTTATTAGAAGAGAATCTATAAATTCAGCCCATGTTCAAGGAGAGGGGACTACACAAAGGTACAAATACTAGGAATTAAAGATACTTGGGGGCCACCTTGGAGGCTGCCTGATACAAAGTCACAAAGACAAGCACAAACTAGACAATTTATGTCAAGTGAGAAGTACAGGTTTTCAGGAGGGACAAATCACTCTTGTTAGAAAAACAAGAGGTTTCATCATCACAAAAGAGACAGCAATTAAACTATCCCTTAACAAATGGGCAGCACCATAGTAAGCGGAAATGGCTAGAAAGGCAAGGGAATGTGGAATGTTCAGGGAATGAGAGTCCAGTTTGACCAGCAAGTGGGTCTAAGAGGACGAGGAGTGGACTTGGTTTGTTCTCTTGTTACAGGTATAAAATTAGCCCACTGCAACCAAAACGCAACCTGATGCAGAGGAGAAATGGACTTGGAAATTTGATACTTGAGTTCAAATCCCAGTTCCTCCATTTAACTTCCTATGTGACCTTATGCACATTATATAAATTCTCTGAAAGTCCTTATCTGAGAAATTATGAGAATCCTGCTTTGCAGAGTGGGTATGAGAATTAAATGCATGGGACTTCTCTAGCATAGCCCTTGGCACGTTGGTAGACATTCCATTGTCTTATTCTCTGTATCCATTCTAGCACCTCCCATACAATAGGGCCTCGGAAAACAGTTACTAAAATTAATAAATAAATAAATAATGCAAGATGCATTAGTAAACAGATGCACCTCTCGGCCAAATTCTGCGTTTCAGCAGTACAGTGCTATTCCTTGGACATCCACTCCCTGCTAGAATCACAATGTACATTTTGTCTACCTGACAGAAAAGAAGAATAGGGATTAATGAGTGATATTCAAATAAGTGATCTGTACATATTAGTATTATTACTTGCCCAGAGTATCTAATACTGAAAAATGGCAAATAGTAATAAACTAGGTTCTTAGGGCAACTCTATTTTATTTATGTATCAATACCCTTACTTCAGACTTCAGGTATATTACAAAAATAAGAATAACACTTCAAGACTGCTCAAGAGATAAATAAATCAGGACTATGCACAAACAAGTGCCCATAAAGGCGAGCAGACTGAGCGCACAGAAACGCAGGCTGTAGGATTCCGCATTACTAGGAACATTCCACAGCATCGAAATATAGAGTAAATCCTTCTTTTTCCTCCTCTTTCATCATCCTTTGTCTTTTCTCTCCATTTTCTGAGTTTCCTCCCTCTCCGACTTTTCATCTACAAGTCATTTTCTTTCTCAAAGCTCTTCCCCTTCCAAATAAAAATCCATTGGTTCTATTCTGCTTCTTCTCAACCTAATCATACATTTGCCACCAGCAAGAGGAACAAAAGGTCATTGTCTTCTAGGATCAATGAAAGACAGTAAGGACACTGTCTAACCCAGATCAAACGCTTCCTGCATGGCCAGTCCGACTCAGGTGTGCTCTTACTGGTGCTCGATGAGAGAACGAGGAGTGTCAGAGCCTGTGCATCTGGAATACTCTCTCCTAAAATATCCCCCAATATCCTGATTCCTGGGACCACTTTAGATGAGGAAATATGTGAGACTTTGTCTTGTCCCCAGAAAAATCCACTTTGCCAAAGCAGACAGAAACTCGGTAAAAATAACCTACGCCACTGAAAGCAGAAGACACCACTATCTATAATTATCAAGGTTTTAAAAATTGGCTTGAGTCTCAAGAGAGAGCCAGATCATCAATCATCAGAATTTTGCACCAGCACTACCACTTGAAGAGTATTCCTGCAAATGTGCTTCATTATCAACGGACGAGACGTGGTGAGGACTCTAGCTGCCCACCAAAACCCTCTGTCTCCGCCATCCAGATGCAACTGGACTGTACCCCCCAGCTTCGTTGCAACCATTACTTTTGAGTAACTGAGCTCATCTGAATGTGGGAGTAGGTAATTTGTACCATTTTCAGGTCCAGTTCTTAAAAGCATCCTTCATGCACTGGCATTCTTCCCTTGCAGGCTGTGATGCTGACCTCCAGGATGACACTGAAAGCCATACACTGAAGGTGGCAGAGACTCAGAAGTCCTGGCCCCTCAATGACTGCCACAGACCAGGGACACTGACTTGGATTATTATTTGAGCAAGGGATAATCTTCTATTGCACATGACATCTATTTGACCCAATGTACCTTTCCGGGGTCAATTTGTTACAATAACTGGTGCTGCACTAACTAATAGAGGAAGGAGGTAGCTGTTTGATGAGGGACCTGGAAACTTGTATGGAGTTCAGATCATAGCCATTGAAAAGCATTAGCCAGAACAGTGGCTCAGTTGTGTAGGGGCCACTAAGTCTCTTCTGAAAAATCTGAGGAAAGCTAAAGTCCCCCCTCCCTGAAAAATTAACATGAGCCCAGACATAAATACACACACACAACACACATTGCAACTGAATAAAATCTGGGATGTTTTCAATGAACAACAGGACCTTTGGATAAAAGTGATTCAAATATCTTTACTAACTACGTACCATAGGTAGCTGACTCGTTACTAGGCACCAGGGTTAAACAGTGAACTAGGCCCGCACTCCTTGCCCTCATGGAGCTCACCATCTACTGGATCTAGACAACGAGTTACTTTTGTCTACACTCAGTCCACATCACTTAATCTCTTCAAGAACTACAAGGAGCTTAACCGCAAATCCCCATCAAGCCCTATCGCCCTCTGAAAATCACCAGGGGTATTCCTCTCCTCCCACAGATCTCCTCTTTCCTCCTTCACCCCGGCACACCCCTCCCCCACTGCTGCCAGCACCCTCCCTTCCCCAACCCTCATCCCTGGCTTCTCTCCTGCGTTACTGCCCCGGAAGTGGAGGAAGAAGGCACTGTGAGGCTGAGTCTCTGTTGCCCCCTGGTCGGCACACCCAGAGCTGGCCCGAAGAACGCGCCATCCTGGAAGCCCTGCAGCCTCCATATTGCATCGCATTCATGCCCAAGGGCCTGCCTGCCCCAGAGGAAGCGTGGAGAGGGACATGATCCCTCTGTGTGGCAGATCTGTGTGGCAGAATACGGGCAGGCCAGGAAACACTCTGACACGCTCCTGCTCTTCTCAGGTCCGCATCCTCCTTCCATCCTTTCCCTGCATACTTTCCTCCCTTTGACCCCTTCTTTTGTCTTTAATTGCTTTACTTTTCACATACTCCTACCTATGTCTTGAGCCTATACCTGGACATTATTTAAAGACACAAATTCAGCTGTATCTGTAAGCTGAGTGAGCCACTGCCTAAGGAGTGTGATTTCAGGGGTTTGGGGAAACAATACATCCAGTTACACATTGCTCTATCCCCGAAAATTTCTCCCAAACTACTTATGATGACTGAAATTGCTTTAATTGATTCAATAAAGACATATTGATTATGTACTACATGAAAGGCACAGGTCTAGGCACTGGGGATCGAGTAATGAATGAAACGTAAAAATATGTAGCAAATATTGCTATTCCACAATTAGTACTCCCTTTAAATGCATATATTGCTGAGCAGTAACACATAGATTTACAAAAACACTGAATTATTCATGCATGTCATCAAGTTCCTCTGTCAAAGTCACACATCAGTAAGCAGAGAGGAGAGAACTATTTCAGGAGTAGGGGCCTCTTTCTCTTTCTCCTATGATCAAACCACATAAGCTTTCATGACAACATAATTTCATAGAAAGAAGACACATTTTGCAGTTACATAGATACAGATTTCATTATGGCTCCATTATTTGAGAGCTGCGTGTTCACCAGCCAGATAATTAACCTCTCTGAATCTACATTCTTTCATCCACAGAAGTAGAGAAATCCGTCTCAGTGTATCACGATTGTGGTGCGAGATCACACGAGTAACACCCAGAGCAAGATCTGGCATAGAATAGACCCCATAAGCATTAGCTCCTTGCCATTCCCAAGTGGCCCAGTTTATAGCCCGAGACCAGTGAGCTGGGGTGACTCTAATGATGCCAGCACATAATGGCTGAAATAGCTTCAATAAGACATCAAGGCTTTGATTTCACACTTGGGGTTGTTGCTATAATTAGCAAAATCGCTGCCCCTCATTTGAGGTCTGACTGTACCTATTCCTTTCGAGCTCACAGGCTGCCCCGGCAACTTGTGGCACCAAACCTAGGAGGGCAGGCTCCTGTGAAGCCCTGGAACCTGTTCAGGGTATTGGTCTTTCATGAATGGCCTGGTACAAAGGCCTCCTGGGGGTATGTGAAGAGGAAGTGTTGTCAGAGCTCAGGGAATCCAGGGAGGGGAAGAAGAAAAACACCCACCTGGTGTCATTTCCCCCCCTTTGATGTCATTTTGTGTCATTTTATTGACTGCCTCTAGGGAATCAATTAAAACAGTGCTAATTTATGGGTCTTAATGAACAAGGTATTATGCAAACTGTTTGTAAACTTGGCAGGCTTCTTGAATGGAGAACCCTCAAAGCACAATTGCCTGATGTGACATTCTCTTACAGCCCTCCCTTCCAGGTTCCAAAACAGCACAGGAATGAACTTGAGTGCATTCGTGTGTGTTGGATGCACATTTCATGTAGTAATGTACTTACTACCCCCCACCCATGCCCCTCCTTCTCTCCTCTCTAAGAATGGCAAGATATTGACTGAAAAACATGAAGATTGTTTTTGTAATCTAAATGGTGCTTTGCTTTACATAATCACTTCTTAGACTAACCAACACACCTATTCCTTAATCAATTCATATAATAAATACTTGTATTTTGAAGTCCCTAATACCAGAGAGACACCATCCCAGGCTCTGGAAATGTTAGGGTGGATAAAGTCCAGTCCCTTGCTTTAGAATTCACAGGCTAGCTAAGGAGAAAGACACAGTAGCTGCGGTGCCTTATTGTACCACAGAGCACAGACCCTTACCTTTGGGGAGCAGGGAGCACAAGGAAGTCAGGATGAGCTTCACTGGATCACTGAGTGGGGGTCTGCTCCCTCCTCCCTGTGCTGATCAGCCTGCAGGCGCCTTGGAGCCCAGCTCTTCAGTCCAGCGCCCTGTGGCTCTGCGAGCTCTGAGCTCCTGTTCTAAATCCCATTCCCTATCTGCACAGAGACTCCTGGCAGGATCTGAGTGTGAGCCCTTTCTGTCATGGACGCCCCTGGCCTGAAACAGGAGTTGTCCCCATCTGAGGTGCTTGATGCCATTAGACCCGGTCACAGCCAAGTCCCACTCACCTAGGATCCAAGAACACCTGCCTGCTTCCCAACCAGCTGGCCATCCCAGCATTTGGTCAAATTTGAAGCTGGACATTGAAGCAGCAGACCAGATCATTATCCACTGCCTACACAAAAGCGTTCTCCCAACCAGAACATTTCATGTCACTGCACAGAGTAAGGTTTTACTCCCAGAGGCCAGGAGCACACTCCACAGCCAGGGCTGCTGGGGCCAAGTCCTAGTTCTGCTACTTGCTATATGTGACCCTGGAAAAATTACTTAGCTACTCTGTGCCTCGGTTTGTTCACCTTTGAGGTGAGGATAGTCACAGTTTCCTCCTTCCAGGCTTGCTGTAAACATAGCACGAGGCTTCAGAGCAGCTTGGGGACAGAGCCGCACCACAGAGTTTCCATCACAGCTGCTCGCGGGGCTCCTCCTTCTCTCCCCTTGTCCCCACTTTGACCTCCATGTTCAAATCCGGTGGTGGTGTCTTTTCTCTCTTCCCTTCCTTCTTTTTGGTATACTTGAGCTGTGATGGGACAATGAGGTGCACATTCCTCAAAATGTCACAATTCTAAACTGGGGAAAGACTTCTACTTACAAGATGGAGCTAATGGCACTTCAGTGTAGCAGAAAGGTTTTGTGGAGACACTTTCTGGGTAGTATTAATGAACGAGCAGCGGGTAATGCTTCTGAAGTTAAAGGTCCACCTATCCAGTCTATGTATGGGTCCAAGTCACTCTCCTCGCTCAGTCAGGAATTAACAGTGAGATGGAATTTGCTATGACCCAGGTGCTTCCTGACAGAGAGGGCTAATTCCTCTAGTCTAAGAGTTAGGGTCCTGCTCACTAAGATTCATGGTCATGCCCCATTTACAGTAACCCTGCAGAGGGCCTTTGTACCCACCTCCTTCAGTGTGGCTCTGGGGTGGGGAGACGGGCTTTCTGGCATTGCTGACTTATCTGCTCCCCTCCAGACAGTGAGACATGAGATGGCAAGACTATGTCTTATTAATCTTCATATCCCCAGAACTGAGCTTAGTGCTGGCATGTAGTAGACACACAATCAGTCTCTGAGTATTTAATTAACTTAAAGGTAAGGACTCAGCTCTCTGAAGCACTTTGGCAGCCCCCAGAACAGCTGAGTATGGACGTTGTTGTTTCCGATGATGAACCGATGCCACAATGTGCACGGCGATCGTCGTCGGCATGCACTGAGGCTCACCTGGCACGTCGAGGGGGTCCTGCTGGAAGAGGCAGCTGATAACACCGGTGCTTATGGCTGCCTGCAGCAGTGAGTCCACTTTACTTCCCAATACAGATCATGTTGGAGAAACTGAGGCAGCACAACATTCTCAGACTTTCTTAAAGGTAAACTTTCCTCTCTGCTCATAAAAAGTGAGCTCACTGCTCTCTCTCTCTCTCTCTCTCTCTCTGGAAAAACAGGGAGGGAAGCCAGACAGCCTGGGTTGGCAGCACAGCCCAGCTCTGCCAGTTTCTAGGTACATGACCTTGAACGAGGTATTTAACTTCTCTGTGTCTCCATATCCTGATCCCTCAAAGGAGTGGTGGGAGATGAGGAGTAAAGTAGCTAATATGTATACAGCACATAGGGCATCCTTGGCACTTGAGATGTGCTAGCTGAGTGTTTGAAAACAGTATTATCTGGGTAATATGCTGGATGGGAAGAAAAACCAGCTATGAATACCACTCTCACTGAGGAGGAACGTTCCCTGTATCTCTGGTCATTGTGGGAGAGGCCTGGACAGGAACAGTAATGACCGTAATTAACAGCAAGTTTCTAGCCCTGAATGGTGTGGCTCAGTTGGTTGGGCATCATCCTGAAAAGTGAAAGGTCGCCGGTTCAATTTCCCAGAGTCAGGGTACAAGCCTAAGTTATGGGCTCAGTCCTGGTTGGGATACATACAAGAATAAACTGATTAATATTTCTCTCTCACATCAATGTTTCTCTCTCTCTCTTTCTCCCTCCCCTCTCTCTAAAAATCAATAAAATTAAAAAAAAAAAAAAGTAAGTTTCCATGTCTCAGAGACCCTGGTAAATGGAACCACTTGTCAGCTTGCTCCTTGAGAAAAAGCAGCACTGTAACAGGCCATAAAATTGCCCTAACCTCCCTTCCCTAAGTTGTCACGTGCCACGAGATCAATGCCTCCCTGGCAGGCTGGTCATTTGGGAGTGCTGTCAGCCACACCTCTCCGCCACTGCATCCGAGCCAAGAACAGCTCAGGGGACTGAAAAAGAGACCTAAGTGCCAGGGGCACCGCAGCAGGGCCAAAAGGAAGGCAGTGGAAGGCAAAGTGGCGGGCAGGGGCCAAGGGAGAAATGGAAGAAGAAATGTCAGCCTGCCCAAGAGAGCACCAATCTTAAGAGAAATGACAGTGGGAAAAGCTTGTTAAGAGCAACAGGACACAAAGCCAATTCTCTCTTTTTCTCTAATTTCCACAAGGCCCAGGTGACACTGAAACCTGATTTGTGTTCTCTGTGCTGCCTGGTATTTAGCCTACAGGTCTCTGCATCTTCTCTTTAATCTTTTAAAGTATAATAACTACCCTTGCCTTCCTGCAGCATGTGTTGGAGACAAAGAACACAGGAATATGTCATCGTCTATAAAGGCCAGAAAGGGTGTAGTGACCAGCAAAGTGCTAAAATGACATTTGCACTTAGGTGACAAACAAGCCCATTCCATTAGGTAAAGGCCAGGGATTTTTCCTGCAACAGTAAAACACGGGAAAGTAAAGGCTGCCCTCTCCAGGGCGCTGTGGGAATGGCAACTGCTCAAGGCACACTCAGGAGGAAGAATCAGAGTCAGAAAATCACATCTGCTCTGAGGTAGACACCACCTGAGAGCTTGGCCTTGACCAATATTATCCCGGCCCCATCACACTAGGAAATAAGCATCCAATCAGGAGAGAGCATTCTTGTTCGTGCTAGTCAATTCAGCTACCTTCTCATATAAACAAGGGCTATTTTTTGTTTAATTACTTTATTGTTGTTCAGTTACAGTTGTCTGCATCCTCTCCCCTCCCCTCCCCCCAACTCCTCCAAACCCACCTTCCTCCCCTGCCTCCAACCCCTCCTCCTTGGTTCTGTCCATGTGTCCTCTACAGTGGTTCCTGAAAACCTTTCTCCCCATAGTCCCCTCCCCCCTCCCCTCTGGCTATTGTTAGATTGTTCTGAATTTCAATGTCTCCTGTTATGTTTTTCTTGCTTTTTTCTTTTGTTGATTATGTTCCAGTTAAAGGTGAGATCACAAGGGCTTTTTTAAAATATGATTTCGAACAAACTGAACTTGAAGGGCAAGCTTTTTAACACCCAAAGAATTTTAAATAGATGTATTAGACTAATGCACAAACTGGGGCCACTTCTAATGCGTTACTGTACTAGAGAGAGAGCAGCAGGTCTTCACAGCACTGGAGAAGGAAAATACAAGAGTGCCCATCGAGAGCCATGAGGACACTCCTAGCTCCATGGCATGATTAGCTGCCTGGAATCAGGCAGTGCGCTCTCCAATGCTGGACTCAGTTTCTTCATCCATAAGATGAGGTGTGTGCACAGCAGGTACCTGAGATTCCTCCCAGCTGAGACATGTTGTGACCCAGGACTTGTATTTTGTACTCTGAGCCAGCAGCGGCAGTGCTCCGAAAGAAATAACTGGAGCAAAGGAAAAAATGAGGTAAGGATGCCGTGCCAGCCCAGCCATTTTCTACAGCTCACGTCTTCACCCCCCCCTGCCGGTCCTCAGACTCAGGACAAGAGTCTGCAATCCTGCCTCACGCGTCTCCGTGCCATTTTTAACCACTGCTATGATTTTCTGAAATTATTTGCCAACATAGTGAAGTCTTGGTACCTTGTCTTTGTATTTTCTTAGTTAACAGAAACCAGAAATGTAATTGTTCACAGGTCATGATTGAAGGAAAGTTTCGGTTGTAAAAAAAAGAAAAATCCTTAACTGAACAATGAACTCTGCGGTCCGGGAAGGTTCGTGTCGGGGGACACAGCAGCGAGGCCGAGGGGGCAGACCGGCACGCAGCACGGGCGGCCAGCACCACCGGGGCAGCCCGAAAGGGCCCGTGCCACAGAGCAATCCCTCAAACGCCCCTGGCGAAGCCTCTTCTCACACCGTTAGCCCATTTTCAGTGGGTTTTGTTCTTATTGAATTGTGAGAGTTTTTTTACATATTTTAAATGTTTAAATGTTTAAATTCTTTGTAAATCTTTTTCTCTGAGTCCGTGGTTTGCCCTTTCATTTTCTTAGTGGTGTCTTTGAAGAGCAGAAGCTTCTACGTTTGTGGAATCCAATTTAGGATTTTTTTTATTTTATGGTCGGTACTTTTTAGTCCTAAGAATACTTTGTTTAACCCACCCTCACCGAGATTGTCTCCTCTGTTTTCTTCTTGTATTTGCCTAGTTTAGGTTTTATGCTTTAGGTCTGTGAACCATTCTGAACTAATTTCTGTATGTGGTGTTAGGCATGAGTCTAAGGGTGTATACATGCCAATGTTCAATTCCCTCAGTACCATTTGTTGAAAATGGTACACTTTCTCCACTGAATTACCTTGGCACCTTTGTAGAAAATCAATTGACCATGTAAGTGTACGCTATTTCTGGACTCTCTCTTCTAGTCCATTGATCTTTATGCCTATTCTTTCACCAATGCCAGAGTCACTTCGCCAAAAAAAAAAAAAACCGTGGATGAAAATAACCACGAGAAAATATGCCCAACATCATTACTCATTAGGGAAACAAATCTACAAAGTGGTTTTACTACACACCTATTGTAATGACTGCAATAAACACATGCAAACACAAAGTGCTGGTTAGAACGGAAGCGCGTGGAACCCCTGCACATTGCTGGTTGCAGCGCCATCACTTACGAAAAGAAGTTGGAAGTTTCTTAGGAAGTTAAACATGCACTGGTCCATACGACCCACCAACCCTACTTCCAGATCATCAAGAAAAACAGATGCATATGTCCTCACCAAAAAAAATCTGTAGATACATTTTTAGAACAACTGTCGTCATTGGATACAAGAAACAGCCCAAATGTTCATTAGATAGTAACTGGATAAACAAATCCAAGCTCACCCACACAATGAAAACCAATAACATGGACAAGCCTGGGAAGCAGATCACGCCCCGTGGAAGAAGCCACACACACCAGGCACTGAGGAAACGGCAGAAGTGTAGAAAGTCAAAACTACAGAAACAAAAACAGTGGCTGCCAGGGGCCGGCGTGAGGGGCAGAGTTGACTGGAAGGGGACACGAGGAGATTGGGGGCAATAGAAATACTCTCCATCCTGACTGTGGTACTTACATAACTTTATACATGTTATAGACTCATTGAAACTCATAGAAAAAGAGGGAGATTTTACTCTATGTAAATTATGCCTCAATAAACCTGACTTAAAAAAAAAACACTATTGGCAAATACAAGATTGGTGGTTTGGTAGTGTCAGAGAGGAGAAAGCTCTCTAGCCTCAGGTGCTAGCCATTGGATTAATGTTGCTTTATGTTAATTAAATTTATTAATATAACTCTGTGATAAGAGTCTTCCAGTTTCAACAGTCCCAGGAGTGATGGGAGCAAGGGAAATATGCCAACCTAGCAATATTCTATGAAATTAATTACCTCCGGAATTTGTGTAAGAATGAACCAACACAGGTGTTACACTCAAATAACAAATTAAAAACACAAGTCTACAGAGAGATTTTATAATATACCCACATGAGTTTGTTGCTTTGCTTGAATCTCATAGATAAGCAGGGTTTGAGGTTATTCTGAGATTTTACCACCTCCATTATCCAGGATGGGAACTGAGCCCTTGTTTTCAGCTGCTTTTCCTTGTTTCTAAGTCTTCCTGTGTTGTCTGTTTGTTTTCTTTGTTTGATCCTCAGACCCATGGTCCCTGAGCGGTGGCTCCGGTCCTCAGCACCAATGACAACGTCCAGGGGAGCCCGCGGGCGGCACAGACCTGAAGCCCCCGGGGCCGCGCGGAGGCTCCCGGAGAATCAAGCGCCCTCGGTCTTCCAGTTCTGCCCCAGCCGCGCCCACCGCCCCAGACAGCGCCAGGGCAGGCCGGCTGTGCTGGCTTCCTGTTTAAGTCTCCCCAGACCACAGTTTCTCAGTCACGGGGCAGTTAGATAAGCACCCCCGCTCCCAGCTGCCCGCCCCTCCCCGCGCCAGCCGACTCACCGCGCCCTGTGTCCGGTCCTCCATCTCCACTGGAGGCCGCCGAGCCCTCCCCAGGGCCCTGGGACTGCTGCGCTGCCGGTCAGCCCAGCGCGTTTCCTCGTTTTTGCTCCTTTATCCACATGTCTTCAGCTCCAATGCCCTTCCCATGAAAAATATTCACGTATGCAAAATCATGGTCTTTCTGCGAGGCCAGGGCAAAGGCCGTCTGCTCTACGAAGCCCTCCATGCTCCCCCAACCCAAACTCTCCTCGATGTCTCCTGCTCCCCCACTGCACTGCTCCCCCTCCGCGCCCCAGGCCTCTTCTCACCCTCGGGGAAGCCGACCACGTGCCCTCCACTCAATAAGGGCACAGTCGACCTTCGTTAACTGGACTGGACGGCCCCCTATCATATGGTGTCCCCTGCTTACACATCCCCTCGGATGTTTCCAGATACGTAATGCCTTCGATCTGACTCGCAGGACTATGGAAAGTTTCTGTGAGAAAATTTTCACTCTCATACTGAGACTGTGAACAGACCTCCAAAATAAAGGGCAAAACAAATTCACGCAATCCAAATAGTAAGTCTTATTGAACAGACAAATAACTTCCTTGCTGAATTCAACTGCTTAAAAAAAAACAAACTATATTCTAGAGGGTATTAAGTGAAATAAGTCACAGAAAGACAAATGCTGTATGATTTCATATATAATGTGGACTCTAAAAAAATGAACAAATAAACTCATAGATACAAAGAACCGTTGGTTTTCATAGGGGTAGGGGATGGAGGACAGATGACAAAGGTGAACGGGAATAAGAGGGACAGACCTTCAGTTACACAATAAACGAGCCGCGGGAATGCAGTGGCCAGCCCAGGGGACGCAGTCGCCAGGACTACTCAGCACAGTGACACTTGGTGACTAGACTCAGGGGCGGTCACATCACCATGTTGTACACCTGAAACTAATATAATGTTGTAAGTCAATAATATTTCAATTTTAAAACTGTGAAAAAGATTTCCCAAACAGGTTTCCTTTTTCTCATGGGAAAGAAGCCTCTACTCAGCAGCCCCACGGACCTGCTCACGGAGACACAGACGAATGTCACCATCGGGCACCCCAGGGCATGCGTTCCCCTCTTCAGTCCATCGCCTCAGTTTTGGGAGGATTTCTATGTATCCTCAAAAGCCAACGGGCTATGAAAATAATAAGAGACTGTTTTTTATCAGAGAAAATACAGTGCCTTTATTTTGTCTATAACCTTGTCTTCCTCCAAACTTCCACCTGCTGGTTAGAGAAAAATAAATTAACTAAACGTCTAACCTGGTTTAAATTTAGTCTGATCCAATAATTTAAACAGTTGCTTTAGGGAATACCCAGTCTCTCCTGAATAAAATTTCTCTGTCTTTCAAACATTCTTCTCTCCCACTACTTCTCTCCCAATGAGGGTGATGAGTGGGGGTGGGGCGTGGGGTGGGGGCGCAGGGTGAGCAGCAGCCACCACGTCAGGCCTATTCACTATGAAGAACCAAGCATCCTTATGAACAGAAAATGAGAGACCCTCACGAGTGCCAGTAGGTCTCTCCTCTCTTAACTACGGCCCTCCCACATTGGTGGTGGCCCCTCCCAGAGTCTCAAAACAGAAAGCATTGTTTTTACAGGGAGTCATATATGTCTTCCTATTCTCAAGCCAGGAGAGAGGAGAAACGCATGACTGACCCCATCACTTCTTTCTCTCCTCTGTCCTACCTCTTCTCTCTCTCTGGCATGGCAACACCTAAGTGAACTGCTAACCCAGCCCCCTCTTTAACCCCCTCCCTAACCTGCCGTGCCTTTATTAACTTCTACCCACCCTCCTATCAGTACAGAAGCCATGTGGTGATCCCGTGAAAATCTGGGACTTCATGAGCCCCAGGAGGCTGTGACCATCGTTTCAGATCTCTGATTTGAAGCAGCTCTCCCTTGTTTTAATTTGCTGTTGGTTCGGGCTGATGGGCAAACACCTCAGCCATGTCTCCTGAATATGAATGCGCCACAACAGAACCACGATGTCTAGTGACAAGCTGTCAATTTTCCCAAGAGAAGCTTCAGTTATATGGACACTTTGTTAAAATGCATTTGAGTCACATGCACATCTAACCTTTCGTCTCCTGTCAGTCACAAATTCTTCCAGAACTGCCTCCCAATCTGCTCTTTCCGACCACTGGCTGGCTTCATCTGAGCATGATCCTCCTTGACCTTCACCTTTACCCTCTGCACTAAGGCACTTAAGGCACTAGAAGTTCGTACCTCTTATGCCCCTTCACCTTTTTCACCCACATCCCCACGCCCTTCTCCTATGGCACCCATCAGTTTGCTCTCTGTATTTATGAGTCTGTTTCTGTTTTGTCTGTTCATTTGGTGTTTTGTTTTTCTTTTTAGGTTCCACATATATGTGAAATCATATGGCATTTGTCTTTCTTGGACTTATTTCACTTAACATTCTCTAGAACATAGTTTTTTCAAAGCAGTTGAATTCATCAAAGCAATTGTTTTATTGTTCAATAAGACAAACAGTGTGTTTTTATATTTAATATTTTATAGTTTTAATAGGTGGAACTTTTAAAAATCCCTCTCTTACAATTCTTTTATCTCCAAAAACAATAATTCTCTTACCCTACTTTGAGGCTGGCTCCACTATCAACGCAAATTCCAAGCCCAGAAGTTCATTTCAACATTCCCCTCTCTGTTCCTGGGCTTCCTCTCAGGCCAGTCAGAGGCGCCTCCAGGACCATTTACTCTCCTAGAAACTGGGAGGCCCGTTCAGGTGGCACTTCACAGATGATGGTGACATTAACTCTTGCGACCCGAAAAGGGCACCCTGAGCTGGCCTCAACCTTCATAGCTTCCAGTATGAGCCCTTTGCTCTACTATTCAAATGCAGCTCTTCAATGAATTCATACCTTTTCTGCTAACTTTTAAACAATTCACCCTGCTAGTTTATCTATGACACACACGAACCACTCCTGAACCTGAGAGTCAGGAAATCTGGACACTTTTTCTGCCTCCAGCACAAACCAGCCACCTGACCTTGAATGGGTGTTCTCGCCTTTAGCAGCCTCATGGATTCATCTGTAAATTAAGAAGGGTTGTGGGAGCAACGGATCCCCACGGCTCGTTTCTACCCATGGTGCCATTAGTCTCAATAAATGCGTATCTTCCTTAAACATGATTCTTTGCATTCCACTGAGGCAAATAACAATGAGAACTTTCCTTTTCTCTTCACACACCTGCTGCACCTTTAAATTAGGACAAAGAAGAAGCAGAGCTCCCTAAAATATAACTTAATTTCTTCCCTTTCCAAATGTTAATGGACTCTTTAACAGGTATGTTTCACCCAATTCCCCAATCCAAAATTTTAAAGAACAATACTTTCCATCACATTAGCCAGAGCCTGCCAGCGCTATGGAAAAGAAAACAGTCAAAGTTAACAGAAGTGAATGAATACAGAAATTATTTTATTCAATGTTCAATTGTATTAGGACAGTGTATACATCTCTATTCCAGCCAAGAGTAGATACTTTTTTCTTGACTCTTTTTTTTCTTTTACTTCCACACCTGTTTTCCAGGGTCAACATTGACCATTCTAGCTCTCAGAACATGCTTCCAAATTCCTCATTGGCTCACTACTTGCACTGTCCTCTGAAACGTCTTCCGTCTCTGTGGGAACTGTGCCACTTGTTGTCGCCACTATTGTTGCCAACGTTCTTCTCTTTTTCTTTATACTGTACATACTCTGTAGTCATTGTATTCTGGGGAACTTCAGATTCCTCTGTCTCTGTGACTTTTTCCAAAAACTAAATTAATTCATTAGAAGAGGCCCTTTGCATTACTTGTCATGGTAGTACTACCTACATTTTGAAACAAAGGTTTTGTCCAAGACAGCCAAAGTATGGAATGATTCTAACTTTCTTACATCGATACTGTAGCTGGATTCTTGCTTATATGTATCTATAGGGATGAGAGAAGGGTTGATATGGAAATGCTTTGCAACACTCACCTAAGGAGTCGGTAAACACTCCGGTTGTATCGAACAACTGGTTAATTCAATAAAGATGCCAAAAAATAGCAATCAATTCAGTGAAAAGAAAATCAATCCCAGAGGTTGTTTGGTTGTTTTGTAGACAAAACAGTCAGTGGAATGATTGAGTTTTTCACTTTTCAATGAGTTGTTTTGGCCTTGTGTGGCTGCAGCCATTAACTCATTAATCACCCAGAACTCCTGAGCAGCTGAGAGAGGGAAATCATTATTTTTCAAGTATAGATCGAATATTAACAATATGCAAAAGGCCTGCCAGGGTAAATGTGCTCAATGACCCCATTGGAGAAAAATGAGTTTCCCAAATATGTTATAGCATATGGAGGTAAGCTGACTTATCATTTCACTTTCCATTGTAAAACTCTGTGTCCTTCAGTATAAGTTTACAGAGAAATTAATGGATTTGAAATGTATTCATTTCATCCATAAATTAAAGTGAATTTTAATTCATAGAGTGCTACAAAATAATCCTTGCAACATACCGGGATGCCCCACATTGATTTCATGCAATATCAAAGTGGGGGAATTTCGCACACCCCACAATGAGTTCCCATCTATGCTGTATACATATATGCCAGTGTGATAAATATGTATGTTTTCCCACATGATGTTGAATGTTAGCTTCTAATTTACCCCTTAATTTTTAATTAATTTTAAATTACATTCTAAATGAAGCCGACAGGAATCTAATTCGTATGCTCATTTGCATATCTGTAAACACACTGCTTGCATTGTTTATTCAGCCCCTGTCCCTGTGACTTACAGAGGTTTTCCTTACCCCATGCGGTGAGCTGAGGCCACAGAAACTCCAAGGTGCCCTTTAAGACTTAGAGAGAAGCTTTTGAAGCAGAATGAATGATGCTGGCTCTCTTTCCCCACAGTGGCCACAGAGGATTCTGAGAGGCCAAGGTCAATGGTAGTAGTTAAGCCCTGTGTTTTCTCAGAGGGCTGGCAGTAGATGTGCTACATCTTTAAAAAATAAAACTATATACTTTTTTCATACTTCGGGTGTTTGAAACATATAATGCCCAGAACCCCTGAAATATTAATGCCAAATCAGACACATCCTACTTGTCTCTGGATGGATGGGTCCCTAACCCAACCAGAAGGTGGCAGCACAGAGTGAAGGCAGTTTCCTCTGCCGCAGCAATGAATAATGATTTTCTTGGTCTGATTAGGCTGCCCTCTGGCACCACCAACAGCAGCTGTGCTCTGTTGGTCCCTTGCCTTTGACCACAAAACACCACCCACACAACTCTATTCGATCAAAAACCCATTGGAGACTGGCAAACAGTTTGGGATTCAAAGAGATTTGTTGCCTTCCTGCACGTGAGCTGTACCACCAGACAGGACTTCAGGGGGACCCTCCCACTTTCTCCCACCCAGAAGTATGGCAATTTTCCTCCATATTAGCAACTTCAGTTGCTAATCTTAACAATCTTGTCCTGCTAGTAGAAACGCAAGCACCATACTGAACACTGATAAGAGCCTGGTAATGATGTTTAGGGTTAAACCCAACCATTCCTAATCCCAGATTTTCTATAGTACAGCTGTGTGGCTTTGGGCAAATTCCTCAACCTCTCTGAAGCTTTACTATCTATCTCCATATGACAAATAAACATACTAGAAATGATTATCTTTTAGTGTTGCTATAAAGACTAAACAAGATGAACCTCCTGAAACATTTTCTTCTTTTTTTCCTTTCTTCTCCAGTGGAAATTTATATCAAGTCCCACCTGGCAGATGTGCAGCATGGTACCTCACAGCACATAAAGGGAACAGACTCGACCTGTGGGAAGCATCGCAGCTCTCCTGATCTTTACTCCATTAAGACCACCTGCTTTCTCATTTCTGTAAACTTCCACAACTGCCCTATCAAGAAGCAGAATTTCTCTTTCAGCTAAGTGTTTACCGAAATCAGCCCAGCCCTCAGTGGACCGAATGTGACATTAAATGTGTCAGGATGATGGGCTTTTAGCTGGACTGTCGTCATACAATCAATCAATCAGCCACAGAACAGCAACATTTCCCTGGAAAAGAGCAGAAAAATATTCTTCCTTCTGAAATAGTCAGGACTCATTTACATTGAACATTGCCTAGGGCTCAGAGAATTCCCCTTCCTCCTGGATCCTTGGGTTTACCGCTGATCTAGCCTATGAGGTATTTTACATTGCAAATTTTTTGAAGGTATCACGATTACTTTATTCATTTAAAGAAAGATTTTTCTCCCTAATGTCTGTCTCTACAATCAGGATAGAAAATGTTCAAGTAAATACTACATTTATCTAAGTATCACTGTACCCCATGTTGTAAAAACTAATATCTTCAGGGTCAGGGGAAATGTAAAGATTGTGTGATAAAGACATAACCTGGGATAATAGAATAAGGATCGACGCTGAAACCAAATATAAGTGGGCTTTATTCCAGCTCTGTCCACCTCTGGTCCACTGCTTCACCTCACCTTTGTCTTCTCTAAAACTGAAGTAACATCTACCCTGAGAATCTAAGACACGGAGTTGCCGTGCACAGAATGCCTGCCGTACCGCAGGTGCTCCATAAATGATCTGTTCCCCTCATCCCCACTTCGCAATTTTCTTGGCTATGCACAACTTTGGGAGCACGGGTCATGAGTGTGATTGACGGCTAAAGGACAACACTTGCTCCACAGGTATTGATGGCCTCCCACATGTAACCTCGTGCTCGCTCACGAGGATACAGGAGACCAAAATCCACAAGGTTCCCATTCACAAAGCCTCCGCTCCAGGTGGGAAGACATAAGATAAGCAAGTAAACTAATGAGGTGGTAGTCTTATAAACTGTTATTAGTACTCTGAAATAATAAATGCATAAAAGACGTTAGGAATAGAGCATGGGAAGTCCATGAAGCGTTTTAAGCACGGGAGTTGTTACCTAATTGGTATTTCTAACAGACCGCAGCAACCGTTTGGAGGAACTGGATTGGATAGTTGCAAATGTGAACATGGGCAAATAAAAGTCACTTGGCTCTGCTACGAGAAGACAACAGTAGCCTTCCTTGACTTCAGGATAGTCTTCAAAATGACAAATTAACAACTTCTGTGTGTAACGGGTGTGTCTTTCAGATGCTTTGGGGGTAGAAACAGTTCTGTACAATGGGAACCTGATAAGCTGATGGAGCTGTTCTCCTCTCCAGCCTGCACCACTGAGTAATACAACAGAAGACTCCAAAGTTGCAGATGAAGACAGGCGGTGCCAAATTTGGAATAAAGAGCTTTAGAAAGCTGCCAGCAGGCTCAGGGCACAGGTTTCAGACAGCAGAGGAGGGGAAGATAGCAAACAATGCCAGCTGGGTCTCTCTGTAAGGAAGGAGCCAGGACAAGCTCTTACCAGAGAGCTGAGCTTGGCCACTGGATTTCCCTGTGCGGAGCACAATGTCAACCTCTCCACTTCAGAGGCGATTTGACACAGTCTGAGGAGGTTCCTGCTGTCTGTAGTTGGGCTTTTGTGGGAGAGATGTGGCAGAGAGAAAATCTGTTAGACCTGGGAATGTGTATACACACATATATGATACATATGTGATACGCAGACATGATCAAATTACTTCACTAGTTTTATTCCTCCTCTCCAGTCTTACTGAGATGTAACTGACAGATAACATAATGTAAGTTTCAGGTGTACAGCATAATGATTTGATATATCATATATTGCTAAATGATCACTACAGTAACTTTAGTTCATATCATCACCTCATCTAAGCTGCACATTTCTCTTTCTTGTGATGAGAATTTTTAAGATCTGCTATCTTAGCAGTTTTTAAGTTCATTAGTTCTATAAATGATTTTTCTATGATACAAATTTCTTGCAAAAATAATATCATATCCCATGACAAAGTTAACAGATGAGAGTCTTTGCACAGAGAGCCCCATCTCGCAATTTCTGGGATTATCATCAGTACTTTGAATACAAATTAAATGTGTTCTTTTGTCAGGAAATTTCTGCACAATAATGTTAAAAGACGGGATTCTTTCAACAGGCTAGTTTCAGTGAATTAGAAGGGCCCTCAAGGGACACATCTCAGAAGAGTTTGGCTTTGATGAGGGGACAACAAGGAGTACGTGAGGGCAGGTGACATTGAGGTCTGAGCATTGATGTCCAGCAGCACAGGCCCAGTTGGTGCCAGAAGGTCACAGAAAGAGACTGCGCCTGAGAGGGAAGGGGCAAGGGGCACTGAAGAGGAAACTCACACCCACGACACTTTGTTCAGAGGCAGTCCCACCCATTCTCTTGTTTGCTGTGGTGTCTCTTTGTTTTCTGTCTGTTTCCAGTCAGAGTCGGCCTAGGCAGGCAGCAGACAGACTCTATCTCATTTCTCACTCTAATGCCCTCCTTCAGATGTAAGGAGCCACAGGCAAAATATGTCCTTGAAAGGTCAAATTTAGACTGGAATAAAAGATGGGAGGGGGGGCATTAAAAGCTAAAGTGGCTTTAGCTTTTCTGTAGCGTCTATGAAATCACAAGCAAGAACTAGGGACATGTACTGGACAGAACAAGAAGTCTTGTGCTCTGTGCTCTCTGCAGGGAGAGATGAAGCAAGTCCCTGGAGGCTGATCAAAGTTCCCACCTCCCTGGGGGTAGCGGGACAAGGGAACCACAGGAGTGCTGCGCCATCTAGTGGGAAAATGAGGGACAGCAGCATTCATTTGCACAGGTTTCCCCCTGCCCCCCACCTACACACACCCCCAGCTTTTTTTAAGGAAGACTTAAGAATAAAATCCGATGCTGAATTGACAACCAAAAAAGTACCATCAATCAAAATATTCTCTAGTACGCTTCACACAAAATGATTTATAAATTAAAAGGACTAAAATGTGATATCTCGCTAATGCCTTAATTTTTCAGAAAGAAATATAATACTAATAGCTGATAGTTCCTGAATGTGTACTTCGTGCCAGACAGGCAGCGATCCAGGAACTTGATGTGGATACGCCGTCCTCACAACCAGCCTGGGACACATGCCTGTGACCATCCTCTTACATGGGTGAGGGAGGGAAACACGGAGCCGACGGAGAACTCGCCTGCAGGAACGCGGAGCGGGAACGCAGCCACGATCTCGAGCTCTTCAGCAACCCGTCACGCTGCTTCCTGACACACCCAATGCAGCACAAGGAGACTAGACGTCATTAAGTGAGGTCAGGGGACACAGGACTTTGAAACACGTGTTCCTAGAGCATAAACTTGGATTCCTAATGGCTTCCCCAAGCAGAGAAATATAGCTCCCTGAGGTTCCTTCCTGTGAGACAGAACAAGAAATAACGTTCTGAAACATCACTTTTCTAACAAATAAAGTCCCCATGTCAGAATCATAGAATCCGGAACCAAAGGGCAGGCTCCCCTGATAATCATAATCATGGTATCACCACCTCCATCGTCACCGCCATCACGGCTGCCACTGTCAACCCATCGTCGTCAGCGTGACTAGCATTTGCTGTTTCCTCTGTGTCAGGCGCTGTGTTCACTGTTTTGAGGTGATGTGGGTACAAACCGTTACTTTCAGGTGAGTGAACTGAGGGGCGGTGCACTTTGGAGACTTGCCCACGACTCCGCCAATGGTCACGGGTACGGCTGATGGCCTGGCCTTGCACGGCCCAGCGCGCTCCCCGCCCCTTAGATGAAACAGCTACCAGCAAGCAACATTTGGAAGAACAATGTCATGTTTTTTCCGTTTCCAACTATCTTATTAACACTAATTTTCTCCAAAAATGTTCTGTCGTTCCTTTGAAAACCATTATCTTCGTTCTTTTCCGGATGACATGTTGTCATTTCAGCTTGGTTACTTTTGATGCAATTTAATCTGATTTTGCCAGAAACCAGTTATTCTTCTTACATCTGTTTAATCACTCAGCAGCTAATAGGCACTTTCCACAGCTGCTGATATGGGAAAGACGAGAAGAACTACAGCTCACCTCACATACCCTAATTCGCGCGAGCTGGGCATGATTCACATACCTTGAATTTGGAAAATGTGCAGGTCTCTAGACCTTTCCCCTGTCGTTCTGGGAGAGGCCTGGAGACTCAGGGACCAGGATGACAAGCCCCGGCACAAAGTGGCTGAGGTGGTGCCCAGGTGGAACTGGCTGCCAGGGACACAGAAGGTAAGAGGCCAGCACAGCTCCCAGCTCCCCACAACTTCCGAAGCAAAAGCCAACACTCAGAAACCCAACTGCTCTATCAAAACACATGAAGCAGCTTCACTTGTGAAATTCAAGTCATGGTTTTCTTTGAACAGAAGTAAACCTCTTTTTATCCAGAAAGAAAATTAAAACCTACAAAGCTAGTGCTAAGTGGTCTGTGTTGTACCCACCCTTGAACCCCAACATGCCCACCGGACTCTGGTTCCAGCAGCAAAGCCACTTGGTCCGTGATGAGGTCACCTTGGACAGACTCCTTTGAAGAGATAAACTCTCTGGAGTGATAGGAGAACTTGCAGGAAATACCAGATAAATAAAAGTAGATTGTAGTCTCTCTGCCAGGAACCATAATATTTCCCCAGCCATTTTCAGGAAGAGCTAGAGAAGGAGGTTGCTGGGCCATTACAGGTCATTTTCTCTCCTGAGCTGCACCACCCCACGCTCCTTTTTCATTCCAATTGCTGCATTTCTAGAGAATCATATGGCCATTTTTCTCCTCCCTGTCCAACACCAATCGCACTTCTGGGCTGCTGTTCTCACCACTGATGGTGTTAATCTCCACAGGAACCAATGTGACTCAGAGGGTCAATGTGTGCTTGGCAAGTCTTGTTACAATCATTGCCAGCATGTTACTAGCAAAGGCAACATAAGCCACAGTGATCACATTTTTGTTTTGTGAATTTGCAGGTGAGTCATACAACTTAAAGGCGACAGACTCAAAGGAAATCTCAGCTTAGCACTTTGGAATAAATCTTATCACAGCCACCTTCTATGCAAGCCACATTCCAGCATCACTCATTTCAAAAGTCATGGAGGCCACTGCTTGCTAAGGATAAGGCTCTCCTGGATGCTTTCTCTGTATCCATTATCCTGGATGGGGCCGTGCATTCTAGCTACAGATGAGAAGAGCCATTTAATGAGCTAGCGATGGTGATGGAAATAATGGCGCTCTTTTTCATTAGAACCATCTCATTTTTCTGCGGGTGTTTTCATTTGATAACATGACATCTTCCCTGTGCATTCCTGTAAGATGATTCTGACGAAAGAAAGCTGTTTGGTCAATTGAGAGATGTGTCACAAAGTCTGGGTGGCTGAAGGCAAGTTAGAGATTACATAATCCAACCCCCCAGCCGGTGCCGGTATCCAATAGATGTGCCCAGAATCACTGGATTAGTACACAGCAAACAGAACCTCCCTCTCCTTCTTGAGGTGCACCATTCAATGGTGGAGTGCTCTAATTATAAGAAAGCCCTTTCTCATATGAGCCAAATCTACCCTCGGTGCCTTTTACCGACATCTTATTGTTCTCCTCTCTGGCGAAGCACAAAACACGTTCTTCCCTTTGTACGTCCATTGTGTCTCTACCAGGGTCCTCTAGTACACAGCACTTCCTGCCTCGACATTAGGACTCTTCACGGGTCTTCAGTGTGCCTGGTTCCTCCACCAAGTGAGTTTCTTAAAGACAAAAAGCATGTCTCATTCTTCTTGTGTAGTGACTGCCTGCATTTGATGACACCTGTTCAAATACTCCACACTGGCTTTTATTTCTCCCATCGTCGGGCTGCTACTCCACACTCAGCATTTTGATTCCTTCAAGTATTCCTCAAATCAGCAAGAAGATATTGGCCTCTTCTCTCCTTCTCCCTGCAACTGAAGTACTAATGGGATGAAAGAAAGCAGATTAGATCATATAATGTCTCTGTGACAAAAACTGTACTTTAAAATCTCATGCTGTGTGGTGAGGGTAATGAAGTAGTTCAAAAATTCTGTAAAGGATGCTCTGGGTCCTTCACACAGCCTTGAAATCCTACAGTAAATGAGAATTTTACAACAGGAAGAGACCGTAGACATCACCTCATTCCATCAGTACCAAGGAGGGACCCAAGAATCAAAGTGGATTGCCCAAGGTCACAGCCTGTTACTGGCAGAGCTAAGACTAGAAATGTGTCTTCTTTTTCTCTCGATCATGTTCTTTGCAACATACTACACTAATTGAAAGGGAATCGCTTCCCAAGCACTCTGTATCCTCCTGAATAGTTAGCTGGTATTTTTAAACATGGAAAGAGCCTTCTTAAATCTTGGGACCTAAATTTCAGCCCCTTCTCTCCTCCCGATAGCATTTATGTGGTACTAAATATTCCAGCAGGGTTTTAAGGCTTATAGTTACTGTCCTTGGCCATTAGATCATGTCAACAGAATTTCTAGAACTTGATAGAGTCTTTCTTCTTTGTGCTTATCATACACCAGCACTTAGCACCGTGCCTGGCAAATGTGAGACATTTAAACAAGAATTGCTGACTAATAACTCTATAATTATTCATTGATGAATCCATGGCAAAAGTTCAAACCCAGACTAAATTCTCCTGCCATGTGACCTTTTTCCTATTTCTGGATCACATGCCCAATAATCAATTTATGTTCAGGGAACTTAAATACTAATGTTCATCCAAACAAAATATAATTTGAAACTCAAATATGCAAAAAATATATATATACATATAAGACTATTCCAACTTGAAAATGGGTAGCATTCTGAAAAAGGACGTGTAAAGTAGGGATTAGAACCTGAAACATAATCTCAAGAAAAAATAAAAGGAGAAGAAAAGGGAAAAAATAAATCTTGTTTCCACTAAAAAGTAACTAGCATAATATCCCCCATGTGTCAGTGAGGCACATTATGAAGAACATAATACAGAGTAAAAGCACCACTACTTCTATTTCTGACTCTACTTGTAATGGCATCTATGACCTTGAGTTAAATAGATTCCCAGGCCTGAGAAATAAGACATCATTTATAAGACTATTTATACAGAGACCATCAGTCCCACTTCAAAAGGCAGGGCATCAGGAACTCAAATTCCAGTTCCTAAACCAGCCGTTTGCCATGTGAGAAGGAAATTATCTCTGCACTCACTGTGATCGAAAGAAAGTTCTCGGTAACCCTGAAGCCAGCTCCTGCTGGCATTTCCAAGTCACTTTGCCAATGTGCAGTAGGAACTTTCTTAGCCAATGTAATCAGGCAAATTAGGTATAGAAATTGGTTTAAGCAGAAAACTAAAAGAACACATATCTTAAATATTTTAACTTAAACTTCAAACACACAAGTGTATCACATGTCTACCTCTGATATATAAACACTACCTGAATTTGAGTCAAAGTTCTTTTTCTATAAACCACTCCCAAAATGCCTCCTCTACAACTGGCAGCTTTGGTTTTTAACATAAACAACATTAAGACACCTGAAAAGCAATCTGACCGCATAAGCCTTCTTGATTTTTACAACGTTTTCAATCTTTCCAAAACATCTCATTGTTTTTCAAAGAAACAATAACTCTACTTCCATATTCACAATTACCCACTACATGTACATAACAATAATGTTGCATAATTACAAGTACCATGGACAGAAATGGACTTGGAAACAAATGAACTGAGTCTTGGTGAGCACACGGCTCAACTCCTGAGAGCAGAAGGAACTGGGTAAACTACAGAGGAACCTTCTAACCTGAAGTGCCCAGCCACGCATCCTGTGCAGAAGGCGCGGACAGTGCCAGCTCGTCTGGTGACGTCGTTTTCCAAAGCTCCTTCTGTATGTATGAGTGAAGCCTTCGTGAGTCTCACGATTGCTGACCCTTCCCCCCAGCTCTTCTGGCTGTACTTTGATAAGACCCCTTTATATCAGTGTCCTAGGACAGTCACAACAAATTATCACAAAGTGGGCTGCTTAAACCGACATAGATTTAGTCTCTCACTGTTCTAGAGATCAGAAGTCCAAAATCAAGGTGTGAATAGGACCATGCTCCCTCTGAACACTCAGGGACAGAATCCTTCCTTGACTGTTTTAACTTCTGGGTTCCCGGCAGTGCTTGAGTCCCTCAGCTCACGGCACCACAACGCCAAGCCCTGCCTCCGTCTTCCCGTGGTTGTCCTCCCTCTGCACCTGTGTGCCTGTCTTCCCACGGCCTTCTTATACAGCCACTAGTCAGTGGGTTTAGGGACCACCTTACTTCATTTTAGGACTTCATTTTAACTTAACTACTTACTCCTGCAAAGACCTTATTTCCAAAAAATTCACATTCTTAGGTTCCTGGTAGACACAAATTTTTGGTGCACACTGTTCAACCTGGTACACCATACTTGGACAATTCCCCTCACCGCCAGGCCTGAAACATGCCTCTAAGAATCCCCCTCCCCCATTCTTTAACACAGTCCATTCTCACATCCTTCAGAACTCAGCTTGGATGCCACCACTTCTCAACCCTCTTCCTGAGCTGGGTTAGGTGCCCTTCTGGCTGCTCCCTCAGAGCCCAGTCACTGCCTCCTTGATACACCATTCACTTCACTGTGCTGACAATGCCTGTTTTCATCTTCTGTCTCCACCGTCGCACCTACTCATTCAACAGCCACTGACCCAGCGCGTGCTAAGTGCCCGCACTGCGCTAACTGCCGGGGACGCAATAAAGGCTAAGACAAGTCCCTGATTTCTGAAGGGCAGAATGCTTTGAGTGTTTAAAGGCAAGGAGAATACATTTGATCTTGAATCTCCAGAGCCTAGCCACTATCAGATGTACATTAGGCACTCAATAAACATCTGCTGAGTGAATTAATTAGTAAAAACTTCAGAAGGCAAAGCAACTACTAATGGGTAGAGTGGGACGGCTGGAAATCCGAGCATGTGGATTTTTACCTGGAATAAAAATGTTCAGGTAACTCGAGATATAATGAGGAAACGCAGAGCCTCCTTTTCACTTATTCATCAAACACTTCACCTAAAGTGCCCAGCCTCCCAATCGATGATTTTTTTTCACCCAACTCTAAGATTTTTTTTATTCTCTGATAGATTAAATATTGAAGTGATTACTTATCTCTTAATTTTCCTTCTTTTAACAGAATCAAAAACACTTAAATATTCAACACAGTAGCATTTTCTAGCTAGATTACATTTCCTCCTCCTCTCCCTTGACGAGGACTGACCACATGCAGAGTAACTGAGTTCTAGCCCATGGACTATAAATGGAGGTGATGCACGGCATGCCCAGGCCTGGCCCAGAAAAATCTCCCAGGGTTGCTCCTGCGTTCTCCTCTCCCCTCTCACATACAATATCGCTCCCGGGAAGTGAAAACCATTGCTCAGGGGAGCAAGAAACTCTTAGACATAATAATTGGTGGTTCTTCGAAGAACAACCCTACCCAATAAAAATCGTACTTCTCAGTATTTAATTCCTCTTGTTAAGGAGAAGTGACATTTAATTAAATTAGTTTTAGTTAATTGGGTTTAATTAATTTCACTTTTCTCCTGAGGGGGGAAATGAAAAAACACTTGAGGAAACAGTGCTCTGAAGCAACCTTGGAAGCTACATACTGAAGACAGTAGAACTTCTCAGACTAGGTCTCTGGGGGACTACCTGGAGGAGGGGGCCCTGTCACTAACAAGTACCACTGATGAACAAAAATCCTATTTCAATTTTGTTTGAACCATGAAACATTTGCAAGTCTAACTGATACAGCCGTTAGCCCATCCTAAATACTATAACTACTACGTTACCTACTTTACACATGGGGGAAACTGAGCTCAAAGAACACAAGGCCAAGGTCAAGACTACTGGTAAATGTGAGAGCAAAGATATGAAACTTGTCTGAATCCAAAGCCTGAACTGTTGATCCTCATGCTCTGTTGCTTCCCCAACTGTCAAAAGCTACTTGTTTCCACTGTATTTGATGATTTCCAGTCTGACTTACTGCCGAATGCAACCTCTAGTTTGGGGGTTAAAGTTACAGTGGTGATAAATGCCTTCAGAAAAGCCAATAAGGATTTCAGAAAAGTTGAAAAACGCTTTCAGTAATCTTAACTTTAATTCAGGGTTACAAAGTTGCACTACAGCAAGTCGCTTATAATCAAATGTGGGTAGTAATGCGATATGAAAGGTAGCATGGAGAAATAAATTAATATTTCTTTGGATAGACACAAAAAACAAGATGCATCAAATCAGGATAAAACCCATAAGAGACTCAAGGACAGATGAGCCATTCTCAAAGAGCTGTGGAACTTGGTTTCACACGCCCTGGAAAACATCGAAGTTTTCCCAGCTGACAGTGCAAAGTCAAGCTGAAATTTTCAGGAGAAATCTTATCAGAATTATCTCAGAGCTTATGCTCTTCTAAATGTCTTACCAGGTAAGATCATATTCCAGACAGTGATAAACTTTGACCTAAATCTATGTGAATCTAAGGTTCTCCCACAGAAATCGCACATGATGTGCCCACGTAGAAACTATTTAACTTGCATTATCTGCAAAAAAAAATAAAAGTATTACGATTCACATAGAAGGTTTAAGAAAACTTTCATTATCTATATGGGTTCACGCATCTTTAATAGAGCGTAAGTCTTACAATTGCTGAATAAAAAAAGATAGTGATAAAAAAAAAAGTTGGCTACAAAGCCTACTGTGGTGATAGATGGTAAGCGCACTGCTCCGACTTTTGTAATTCTCTATATGAATTTTATTATGTACCGTTTTCCGATGGTCTAGATACACAACTGAACAGGGGTCTCCAGAGAATTTTCCTCCTTTTTGCTTCATTTTATTCCATTGCTACTAAAATAAGTTAATTCACTGCTCTGGGACTTAAATGCATCACATTCCAACCTGAAATATAGTAAATGTGGGGGAGGGGGGAAACGGAGTTATTGAATGCTAGGTGGAGATTATAGGCTCTTTTAGATGAGCGTTGGAGAGGAATTGCCTTCTATTCTTATATATTTAAAAGGGTGCTACCACTTTCGAACACATTTCCAGATGCAAAATTAACATCACAGAGAAACAACAGGCTCACAACTTTTATATTTAATGCCAACTCTTTTGTATGCCATGAGTAGCCCTGCCTTTTAGCATTTAAGAGATAAAGCTCTGTGTTAAATTTTCCAATTATTACCTGTCTGGTACAGTTGCAACAGGACCATATCAAGTATTTGAGTTTTACTAGGGAAACGTAATTACAGTTTGAAAAATAGTAGAAAATGCATTCCTATCACATCCTTCGTGGCAGTTTATATGCTAAAAAGAAAAACGCTTGGGGTCTAATTCATAAGAGCTTTAAGCTTCATTTACATTTTTTCTGTGCAGTTTACTTGGAAAAGAGCATAATGCATGGTTTTCAAGTAAAATATGCCAGTTTGGGATTCATTCAGCTTGCTCTCCATTGTCCTCATGGAGGGCCAAGCGTTCTTTTCTTCGACCCTAAAGGGCACCGGTAAATGAAGTGGGTGGAAAGCCCTCAGTATTAACTATAAGAAATGCCAAAAACCACTGTGCAGATTATTTAGAAAATTTACAGCAGTCTCTAGCAGTCAAATCTGTGGAAAGCCTATTGTGCTTTTACTGTGCAGACTGTTTTCCAAGGCTTTGTATAGAATATTGAACAAATTACATGACAATACAGATATTTTTGAGGGCTGCTCGGAATTCACAAGATTCTGACCGTTTCCCAGCCCATCCATATTCTTTTACTTAGTTTGGTATTTCTCAAAACATGGCCTACATGTTTAGCAAGCACCAGAATCAACTGAGATTTCTGTTAAAAATATAATTTCTTAGGCTCTGCAACACTGTTGAGAGTGAAGACCTGGAAGTTGAATTTTACAGGTTCCATGGGTGGTTCTCACACACACCTGGCAATGATAAGCACCAGGTATAAAACCCCATCTCTGTGCTTTGGACTAAGGCACTCAGAGTTCAGTCTTAGGTAGAGCCATACCCACTGTTGTTTAGTGGCCATTAATTTGTTAAACCAAGTTAACTAGCTGGTATAAGGTCAGCACAGGAGGAGAAGAAAATCCTGTCTGCAGGGGACCGCAATCTGGTCCTGAGCACAAAGTGGTGACCTGTGAGAGTGCAGTATGACCCTCGGCCCTTCCTGCTTCTGTTTTCTAGGTGCCCCAAAACGGAATGAAGAAAAGGCACTTCTCACAGTGTTCACTGACGTATTAGAAACTGAATATTGCAGACAATCAACCAGTTATTGATTCTATACACTATCAATGCTACTGGGTCCATTTTCTTCCCCCCGAATTCATTGAACGCATTGGGTGGTTTGAGCATCATGTTGAGCCTCCCCCAGCCTGATGGCAGAGAAACGCTGGGCCCAGTTTGGCCATCGTAAGAAGGAGCTGTTGCTGTCACAAGAGTCATGGTTGTAATACATTTAGTGAAAAGAAGGCCACAAGCCTTGGCAGGTTTGGCTCAATCTACTGCAGGTTAGAGCTGGAAACTCTACTTCTTTTATTTTAGTACTTCCTTGTTGATTGATAAAAGAAAAATCTTATGTAGTAGAAATTCCTAATCACATCTAGTTTTCCTCTCTTTCTGGGCATAGGTGAAGATTATATTGCCATGCCCAGGGAAACAGAAGTGATACGTGTCACTTTTAGGGCAAGACATTTGTTTGCCAGTATGAGCCTGCCAGCAGAGTCTGTCTCTGCCACAATGACCGTGAAGGTGCATAATTCCAATGGTGCAATCACAGGATGGTGACCGCTGTCATCTTCCTGGACCACTAGGTCATCCCAGCGAGTGATACAGTCATCTTTGTAAGCAGTGAGGTATGGGAGATCTTTGTTACCACATCTGAACTTATCCTGTCCTGATTAACCATGTGGTATAATTATGACTGTGTGGCATAATATATCCATATGTTAGCCTTAGCAAAGAGAACATTCTAGACTGATACCTGGCAGAAAAGTTACAATGACCAAAGAGCTCCCTCTTAAAGAGCATTTCATCTTCATGTTCTGAAATAATATCAGTCTCTGGGTGGCAAGAACTACTTTGAAAACTTTTCTGGGCCTGGGAAGGCTTTGGAGATCTAATTCAGAAGAGATAATTTTGAGGATCAAATGAGATAATGTATGCCGAAGTGTTCTGTTTACTGCACAGAGCTATACAAACAGGAATCAGGCTTGACAAAGAGCCCATTTAGAGCATACTTAAATTCACACAGATTCTAAAGTAAGCACTCCATCATTTTGCTTTGCCTTGTAGGGATTTATTTTTAGGATTTTATTTATTTATTTTTAGAGAGAGGGGAAGGGAGTGAGAAAGAGAGGCAGAGAAACATCAATATGTGGTTGCCTCTTGCACAGCCCCCAACTGGGGACCTGGCCCACAACCCAGGCATGTGCCCTGACTGGGAATCGAACTGGCGATCCTTTGGTTCACAGTCCGGTGTTCAATCTACTGAGCCACAACAGCCAGGGTCCTTGTAGGTATTTTTAATTTAATATTTAAAACGGAATAAAATTTGTTGGATAAAAGAGGATCCATATGTTATGAAATCAATTACATTTTCTATTTTGCCATTATTGTCCTCATTTATAGCCATGCCTTTTTTTTCCAAGCTATGTGAATGAAGCACTTGCTTGAAGCATGGTAGGTGTGCTGTGAGTAGTGGGAAAGTAGAGAAAGCGTTCTTAGTGGGTCTCCGACATCATCATCTGCACAATACAATTAAAAGCTTCTAACCTCTCTTATGTCTCCACCCAGAAATATTCTGAGTAAAAGTGCTTTCGTTTCTATTAAGTGCTATGTGTGGGAAAAGGTCTCAGTAACAATGATCAGTATCTTTAAAATTCAATTTTCATGCATGTAAATTTGTTTGAGTAATGTTTTTCTTCTGAGAAGTGGTAGGGATTAATTAAGCACAGGTATCTGGATAAGAAAAGGTTAATAGAAACATTAGAATCCTTAACTCACTTGTAGAGCTTTAAGACAAAAAAAAAAAAAAAAAAAAAGGAGAGAGAAGACTTTTTTTAGGCATTTCTAAGGGAGAGAAACCATTACACTGTTTTCTTCTGTGTCAGTTTGCCCTAAAGGGATGCTGTTTCCTGAGCTTAATGAGGGCCCTATTTCTTCTTCACCCTTCCAGTCTATTAATTACTGTGGCGGGTGCTTAGCGACATTTCAGCAATCATTTGTAAAATGATAGGAGCCCTCGTCATTCTGAGATGTGGATTTTAGCCATGTAAAATTAGCCAAATGAAACAGATGTTGCAAATATGAGACCTTATTAGAATGTTTTCTTCTCATTACCTGGCAGAAAGCTGTGTTCCTCACACCCCAGCCACCTATGGAAGGGGTGTCTAAGAAAGCCAGGGCTGAACCTGCTGCCTGTGTCCCCTTCTACCACACCTGCGTGCACCCAAGGAGCTCTGGTTTGCGTCACTGACACAACACAATAATCCAGACAGAAGCAGCCCACCAGGACACAAGAACAGGACTGCCCAGAACCACCCCTCCTACACATTCATTACTCAGAGTAAATTCCCTGACCTCCCTTTGCAACGAGGAGGCCAGTGACACACAAGGCCATTTAATGAAGACGCGGGGAAACTGACTTTTTAAGCATGCTGTTAGCACTGTATGATTGGTGTTTGCACAGTGGAAATGTCTTCTGTTTGTGGTGAGTAGGTCTTTTTATAACACAAAAGAGAGAAAGAAGAAGAAAGCTATCGAGATATATTCTGATAAATGATACATACCATTTCCCTTCCTTCTTTCCCTATCCCTCTGGAATGTACACTTCATGTGCTAGAATTAATTCACTCAATAAATACTGAATGCTTACTGTGGGCATTATTCTGGTTGCTGAGGAAACAGCAATGAAAAAGACAAAGTCCCAGTTCCCATGGAGCTAACACTCTAGCAGGAGACAGACAATTGTGGAAACAGACATATAATATAATGTTGGGTATATACAGGCTTAGAGGAAAATAAAGCAGGGTAAAGGGAAAGAAAATGAAAATGCCTCCAATTTCCAACAAGAGAGTCAGGAAAAGCCTCACTAAAGAAGTGATCAGAAAGAGACGAAGAAATAAATGAAGTGAGGGAATGAGCCATGGGGAAATCGAAAGCGAGAATTCCAGGCAGCAGGAAGTGCATGTGTGAAGACACTGAGTGGGGAGCAAGCTCAGCACATTCGAAGGACAGCAGGCGTGAGGGGGCAGAAGAATGAGGCAGAGAGTCACAGGAGTGGAAGTAAGAGCGGTCTTTTCACGTGAACTTGTAGGTCACCAGAGGACTTTGGATTTTGTCCTACATGTAATTGAAAACTACTAGAAGGTTTGAGCAGCTGAACAGGTAATCCAATTTCTTTTTTAAGATCATTCTGGCTGCTATTTGAGAGTAGTCTGATTGGGCGAAGCTCAGGAAACTAATGAGGGGAGGGGAAAGGAATCGGAGTTCTGTTTTGAACAGTGTATCATATCACTCACTTTGTGCATCTTCCCAGATTCCTGTCACTGCCTATTTCTCTCTTTCTCTGGGTTGGAGCCCACCTGTGTCAGGTGGCCCTCCACTCTAGAACTTAGGTAACATTCCACATCAAAGGTCATGGAACCTGTCTTCCCAGGCAGCACAGATGGAGCCATACGATAACCCAGAAGGGCAGGGTAAGCTCCCATGGGGTCAACTTTGACCAATGAAGAATACAAGATGGGAGGAAAAGAGGCAAATCAAATTTTCTCTTTTCTCTCTCTTGTAGACCACTCCAAGGTACAGTGCTTTCTGACAACCCTTCAGGAGACCTAAGTACCAAGTAAGCAAGCCTGTGGGTGACCCACTGTGTTCTTTCCTGGCTCAGCGTACAGCTAGGGCCAGGGCAGTAATGCCCCTCACGCATAGCATAGCATCTCCCCTTGCTTCACTTCCCTTTATTCCCCACCTCCAGGACCTGAACTTTCACTTTTAAAATAAATTGATAGCCCGGCTGGTGTAGCTCAGTGGATTGAGCGTGGGCTGGGAACCAGAGGGTCCCGGTTCGATTCCCAGTCGGGGCACATGCCTGGGTTGTGGGCCAGGTCCCCGGTGAGGGCCATGTGAGAGGCAACCATACATTGTTCTTTCTCCCTCCCTTCTCCTCTCTTTGAAAATAAAATCTTAAAAAAAAAATAATAAAAAAATAAAATAAAATAAATTGCTAGTATCAAATGCTTGCCTCAAACTCTGTGCTCTAGAGGATGTGCCTTAAGATACACATGTGAGGTTGAAGATGTTCTTATTAGATAACCAAGTAAAAGTTGGGTATACAAATCAGTGTTTCAAGAAAATGATTAAGACTAAAGATACACATTTTGGAGTTAGGTATAGATGATATTAAAACCACAATACTGGATAAGCTCACCAAAGGACAGTTGATAGTACAGAGAATTGAGGTTTTACTGAGGGTCATCCCAGCATTTAGGAGTAGAAATGAGAGTCCAAAAAGGAGTCTTGGAATCAGGTAGAAGGATAAGGAAAACCAATAGGAAAAAAAAATGCTTGGAAAGGGACTGTCAGTAGTTTCTGGTACATAAAAACAAAGCATCAAAACTGACCATAGAGGTTAGCAACAAGGAGGTCATGGGCGACTGGACGAGAGCAATTGCTGGAGAGCTAAGGGTACAAGCTTGACGGAGAGGGTCCAAGGGAGGAGCAGCAGGTGAGAACGGGCAGACAACTCCTGTGAGCAATTTTGTCATGGCAGAAAGGAGAGAGACTGGGAAGGTGTGCTTGCCTGGATGCTGCACAAAGCACAGCCCAAACCTGTATTAAACATGTAAATATTCTCTTAGGGGGAATGCCTCTGTGAAAGGAGACAGAAGGGGACCTGGAGGAGGCGGACAGAGCTGACAGACAAGGCAAATCTGAGAATGAGTGAAGAAGAAAGGATGAAAGGGATGAGTGGAAGTATTCTAGACTACCATGCGATCCAAGGAAAGTCCAACCAAGCCATTAGTTCTTGAGCCACAGTTGGCCAACAAAGGAGTTCTGTGTCAACCAAGAAGGAAACTGGATTAGTATTCCTGCCAAACTCGGTCATGGGTGGGGAGCAGTCTACAGGAAGCAATGCCTCAGTACAAAGACAGGATAGATTCCAAACCTCAGCAGCTGGGGCCCTCAGTCAAGAACACTTACGTCAGTTGGACATCAGCAGACACATTCTCAAGGCTGCCAGAAAAGGTTAATAGAGAAAATGAAAGGTCAAGAGAGAACTTTTTTTAGGATGGCAGATGACCAATAGAGAGAATCTAATGAAGCTAAAGAGAGAAGGCAGAGGCAAGCAAGTCCCTGAAATGACCGAGGGAGAGTGGAGGGTGTGGCCTTAGCTGGGACAGTGCCACAAGAAGGAAACAGAGTCTGCAGTGGGAATTCGGTGGACTGGTAAACTGCCCGGTGTGAGAGTGAGGAAGTCCTTTCCTGATCCCTGTGCTTTCTCAGGAGGGTCGGAAGCAAGGTCACTGGCCAGGAGTGAGGAGTTGGGAGCGGGTAATGAAAGTCTGAGGAGAAAGAAAATGTGGAGAAATAATCAGGAAATGTGGGAGAATTGTGGGGCTCAGTATTCATATGTGAACAAAAAAAGACAAAAGGATTTATTACAATGTAAAAAAAGTGTTAAACAATAAAATAACTGTAGACTTATTAAATTACAGATAGTGAACAACAGGACACTACAGCAAGAACTTTCCGACTAACGTCCATAGGCTGTACAGCAGGACTGCTCGATTTCTACACATGTAAGTTACCCATAGATTCCCGTTGCCCACTGGCCCCACCGACTGGTGGCTGGAGGGGTCATGCACCTCACAGATCACGAAACTAGCCACGCTCACCTGGCCGTTACAGCAAAAGCAGGCAGGGGCAGCTGCCCTGAAGACCCCTCTCACCACCACCCAATCAAAGGGGCTGAGTGGCTCCCATTCACACACATCTGAACTTACTTTGCACAACCGCAAGTGTCGTCACATTTCCCTCAAAAGGAGATATTAGCCACAAATGTCTAAAGGGCTGAGGAAGGAGCAAACAATTATTGCTGGTCACTATTCAGATGTAAAGTCAGACTTTGGTGCACTGGAGGTGTGGAGGGAATGGAGGTGTGGAGGGAAACCCAGGCTTCGGTATATTTTTAAATTGTAGTTATTGATTTGACAGAGTGAGGAAAAAAATAAAAAGAGAGAGAAACATCTGTTTGTTGTTCCGTTTATTTATGCATTCATTGGGTCAGGTATGTGCCCTGACTAGAGATCAAACCTGCAACCTTGACATATCAGCATGATGCTCTACCCAACTGAGCTACCCAGCCAGGGCCAGACATCACTATTTTTTTTTAACTCTCCAGTGATTCTAATGTGTAGCCAGAATAGAGAACTAGCATGCTAAAAAAGTGCAGGAGAGGAAACAATTCATTCCAAGTAGAGAAATGGATTATATTTTTTGTGATAGACTTGAGTTGGATTTTAAAGAAGGATTTTAGCAGAAGAAATGGAGCAAAAGGAGCTTCTAAGGCTAAAGGAAAAACATGAAGATTTTTTTTTTAAATCCACACTCTAAAAGAGGAACATGACTAGTAAGCTTAGAAAATGCTGTGTTCCTTGAGGTTAAGGTGCCAAGCGCAAAAAGCAGTATAATGATAGGTAACTACAGAGAGGGTCAGACGAACAATGGGAGGTTCAACATATTTCAGGCAATGGGGAGCCATTACAGGTATCTGAGCACAGAAATGACATATAAGGACAAATGACATTTTACAAAGCCACAAAAATGAAACACCAACTAGAATTCTGATCCTATGAAACGTGAGGAGTCTTGTCTAAATAATCTCTCATCTTGTAACAACACATTTTATCCTGTCTCACCGTATCACTAATTCAGCATGTGAAGAGATTTCTTAACTCTTCACTTTGAGTCATTTTCCTAAGATAATTCAATGAATTGGAATAACACATTGGGGGTAAATGGGGTCAATAATTTTGTATGCAAAGTGTCTCTAGGTGCAACAGACTGTTAACTGTCATTAAAAAGTTTGCTTCTGGTTCATCTTTACCAAATTAGTTGAGATCACTGAGGAAAAAACATGAAATACCCAATTTTAAAATAGACAGGGGTTAGCAAAAGGAGGTTTACCGTTGGGGGCACACGAAGCACAGTGCACTTGAGTAGAGCAAACAGACTACAAGAATGGGTCAATAATGAAGGCCAGCAATCTGAGCACTTCCGAGATTGTGCCTAGGTATGCTGGACCATCGTGACATTCTTTTGAGTTAATCGTAGCCATAATCTGCATGCCTTTGTCCACACAAATAACTGTAAACCTACTTTTGCCCACCCCTGTATAAATTTCTGGGTCCTCATACGCTTTTTAACATCAGTGAAGAGCAATCCAAGTTCAGGTAACCCCAACCTTGGAAAAGCTTATATATATATACACACACGCTCATAACCCTTTAGGGATGGTTTTCAGTATTTGCATAGACATTATCTTTCTGCTTATAATTTTTCTTCAATTAATATTAAGGTCAATTTGCACTTTCCTTGAATATATAGCATAATGACGGGGAGAATGCAGACTGATGGCACCCCCATGGCAAATGAAGGGCAGTCTTGCTTTTCCTTTGCCCCAGTTAATCCACAAAGTGAATATTTCACAAGTGACTACAATGGAGCTGAACATATGTTGATGGACCATGAGGACTGTGTTCTATCACCATAATACAGAATAAGAAACAAAAGAATGGGCTCGGATTTCTTTGCAAAGAACCAATGAAAAAAAAATTTTTCAGTTTAATGTGTGGTAGGAACACTTGGAAGGCACTTTACATTTCCATATAAGTGGTGAATGAAAGAGAGTTTCACTCTGAGCTCAGTTATTCCTGGCTATTATGAAAATAGAAGCTCATTTAAATGATGCCTACCTATTGTTAGTGTACTATTCTCAGGGTGTGTATAAAAGCATTATGATTATTTTCCTATGGGTGTCTTTAATATTACTCATTAACCAAGAAAACAAAGAGTAATTCAAAGGCATCTCTTGGAACTGAACTTGCTCTACAGAAGGCAATGGAAATGCACTCAGAAAAGACACTGATAGCTCAGGACTTCTTATACAGCAATAATGCCTAAAGGCAGAAAATCACTGCGGGTTTCCAGGTTGATGCTACTGGACATTGACAGACCTCTCCTACCTGCTGCCTCCCATCTTCATCCCAAGTGTGTTCTACATCCTTCCCCTGGCTCTGAATCTGGCCTGCCCAGTAGAGAGCAGGGCCACTGCACAAGGAATGTGACTAATTCTGCCTCAGCACGCACCAAAGATGGCGCTGACAGCTCCAAATGTGACAAAGCTTCAGAATCCCCAGAGAAAGATGAGCAAGGAGGGCGGACCTGGGAAAGCTCCTCTGAGAAAACCATTTCCGTCTCTTTCCTGAGCCTCTCCACTGTGGAAGCCACGTACCCTGCAATACCTGGGGCCATGTCTAATGTGTTCTGCTGCTTGTGTTTCTCAAAAGGTAAATTTAGCCCTGTCTCTAGTTCCTTTCCACTCTCCTCTCCCCAGGTAAGATGGAAATCAAAAATGTTTCTCTCTCTCTCTCCCTCCCTCCCTCTCTCTTTCTCTCTCTCCTCCTCCTCCTCTCCCTCTCCCCACCCCCATCTCCCTCAATCTCGCTTTTCCTTTTTAAACAGAGAAAGAGGAACCCACAGGGCTTAGAGGTCCATTAAGGTCTCCAGCAGCCCATTGAGTCAATAACACACAAAGCAATTCTGATTTATGCATGCCCAGAAACATTGCATTGAGAAAACAATGTGTTTTTAAAATAAACAAATTTATAAAAATACGTACTGCCTAATACATCTTCACCAACTTTACTGATGTCTGTAAACAACGCACATGCCAAAAGAGATCGAAAAGTGGAAAAGAACAACCTTTTGAAAGAGGTGCTTTGCAATCCTGGAATGGATACGGCACTTGGTAACCAAACATCATAATTTAGACTTTATGAGCATTTCCTTGATTAGACTTTTTTCATGTTTAGAATAACAAAAGCTTTATCTCATGCAAATCTTTTCTTAATTAATTTGAAACAATGTTACAAAAGCTTTGAATTCTGTTGATTTATCTTAGAAATGTTCAGCCCTTTCATTAACTGCCCTGAGCAAACTGTTTTTTATGTATATTAGGCCATATAAGATGACCTGTTGGTTGCTGAATCCCTTGGAACAAAGGGGGTGGAAAAGGATGGGGACAATGGTAGGGCCTGCATTAAGAGTGCTGGAACATCGACTCATGGCACCCAGGAGACCTAAAAGAATACAGTTGCCTGCCAGAGATCCTACCTGATGACCCCCAGGCGTGGCGTACATGCCCCGGGGTTTATTTCAGAGGAGCCCTACAGCCCCGCACCTGTCCTCATGGGTCCTGGGAATCTGTGCATAAGTTTATGGGTGCTGTAATCATGTGGTGCATATTTTCATGTCAATTATCTTTCCAAAGAAATATAAGCACACTCTGGATTATCTGGATGACTCCTTACGTTTGAGTACTGTCAAGTGAGGATAACCTCACGTGGTAGCAGTTAACTTTTTGTGCAGTGCTTCTGAAACCCGAGGTCCATGTGTGTGGAGGAGTCCATGTGTGTGGAGGTGTGTGAGCTCAGGCGTGGGGGTCACTACTCTGCTCAAAAGCTAAGGATCAAAGGACAGCCTTTCTCTTCTTACTCCCCAATCTTGGTATGTCCCAAATTAATATGTTTCCTCTTCTAAACTTTATTTCAAGGCCAATGAGAATTTCTCTTGAGGGTCTATGTTCATGAATTAATTTGCCTCTATACTGTATTTTAAGCCCAATGCAACATCCCTTCACATTTCATTCCTGATTCTTCTACTCCTCATTTCAGGTGGGCTCTGTCACCTGTATCAACAGACCACAGCTTCCGGACAGGCAGAGCCACATGCTGTGACTCTTTGCTAGTGCCCAGAAAAAATTCACAGGAGTCTCCAGCTGTTGGATATGTCCCAGCAACCCTTACTGGTCATCAGTATTCAGGGAATATGGGATGAAATTCCAGTCAGAGAAAATTCTTCCTGATTTATGGACTTTCTGGAGCTGATTAGGATGAACCAAAATGAGAAGAGGTGATTGGGAAAAAAATCTCTAATATTCCCCCCACAAGAATAAAACATGTAAGCCAAGTGAAAACACGGAGTTGATTTCCCAGACGATTCCTTGGATTGATTTAGATGCAGCCATCCCAAAGCTCATACAGTTCTGATTAATACCCACTTTATCTCCTCTGTGCTCACTTTCTCACAGATGCATTAAATAATGCCTCCCTGGGCCACCCCAAGTCCTGCAGGAGCAGAGCCCTGTTGCTCAGAAGTGGTCTATTATGGTAAGTATGGAAAGCAATCATAATAAATCACCACTTCTCTCTCTCTCTCTCTCTCTTTTCCCTCACACAGACACCTTTCCCACTGCTGTCTTACAGCAGCCCTCACACTTCAATAGGCTGATTAAGTTACATGCTATAAACACGCAGGTTGAAAATGAGCCATCTTCGCAGAGCCGGTGCAAACAGAACACAACTTTATTTCGTGCAGTGTGAGGGCAATCAGCACAGATACTGTGGATACCTGGCACCTTCCTAACCTTCAACACGGCAGGTAATACCACTCTTTCCTAACCCTTCTCATCGTCTTTCTCCCTCTGGCGTCTCTTCCTGTGTTAGCTGCGGTGCATTCCCTCTAGGTATTTCTCTTTAACCAAATCAATTCTTTGATGCATATCTCTCATTGCTCTCTCTGTTCCTTACTCTCGTGAGGCACACAGAGGCGGGAGAGTGGAAGCAACGCTGTTTCCAAGAAAGGAAGAGAAAAGGAGGGGCTGCATTGTCTTCTAATCACCAGCTCAATCAGAAACTTGGCAGCCTGGAAATGTCATGCATAATATATGGAGCAAGCACTTTTAAAAGTGGATTATAGGGATTTTTTTTCTGATATAAAGCCAGGTGATTTTTCACTGATGCAGCGAAATGAAATAATCCTTTCTTTGGCCCTTCCCTTGACAGCCATTTACATATTATTTTATGTTATGTGTTGTTTTATCACTCTGGGTTTCTTTCTCCCCTATTTATTCAACAGATACACATCCTTGAAATTTTCCTTGTAAATTTTTTGTGTATTGTCCTGCCATTTTCATGAATACACTGAACATTCATTCATTTTCTTTCACCGGCTTCTGTTTTGTTGGACAAATGAAGTTGTTATTAAAAATACGCCTGGATCTAAAGAAGAGATGCTGAGCTTTAGATACAGGAAGAATAAAGTTTAACTGCTGCTGATAAAATAAGTGAGTATTGTTATATCTCAGAGAGCATGTAGTAAATATGATTAAAATCACTGTGTTAAAGAAATAGAACGTAGGTACCATTAGGCCAACCCACTCTTTTGTACACAAGTCTGCTAAGTAATAAGATCTTTGTACAGCAGGCTAATATTGAAACAGACTTGGCTCACACCACACAGTGAATCCATCAACAAGGCTCCCTCACTGCTAACTTCAAAATAGAAACCAGATCCAAAAACTCTCACCAGCTCCGCTGCTGCCCAGCCTGCCCAAGCCAACATCACTTCTCACCTGGATGGCTGCAACAGCTTCAGAATTACTCTCCCTGCTTCCACACTTGCTCCCAAGCAACAGTTCTCATCCAGCAGCCAAGGGGGTCCTATAACATGTGAGTCAACCCTTGGTATTCTTCCACTCAAAACTCTCCAAGGTCTTCCCATCACAAAGTCCAAACTCATTAACCAAAGACCCTAGGTCACCTGTCCCTGGCTGCGACTCTGATTTCATGGCCTTCCTCTCTGCACCCTGCTCACTTCGTTCACCACGCTGTTCCTTAAGCACACAGAGCACACTCCCAGCTCAGAGCTTTGATTCATACAGGTCCTGCCTAGAAGGTTCTTTCCACAGATCATCTCGGGGCTCACTCCCTTATGGTACGCAAATCTGTGCTTACATGTCGCTTGTTCGAGAGAAGCTTTCTCTGATTACTGATGTTAACAGTCACCTCAATCACATCTTTTCTATCTCCTTCCTTTTCCCAATCAAATGTCACAGAATTTTGATCTCTAAGTGACATTCCATTACGTATCTGTATATTCACTTACGTCTGTACGGACCAGAGCCCTTGGTGTAAAATGGGTGAGCGGGGTCTCTGTCTCTCGTCAGTGCTGTGCTCCCAGAGGCGCAGAGGCAGGCAGCAGGCCCCAGCACTCGGGCCTGCGGCACAGTCACAGCTCTCTGTGTACAGGGGTCTAGACAGAAAAAAGTAAAGAATGTCTGTCATCCTTTCTGTGGTTTGTAGAATATCCAATTTGGAATGTTCGAGGTTTGGTACGAGGCAACCAAACATCTGGTTTTGGGCCAGTTTGAAATATTAAAGGACAAAATAAGATCTCTTGGAAAAAAGATCTTACCTTCTAATGGCAAACCTTTTCTTAGGGTGCCTTAGCATGGCATGTTGTTTGTGGGAAGTGGATGGGTATTTGTAATTTTTTAATTATAAAACCCTTGTGAAAGCCAGAGCAGGGGCATTGCTGGAATGTCACGTTGCGTAGGTGACAATAAACATCACTGAGGCCCTGATAGGGGGTGATAGGCAGAGGCCAAAAGTATGTGCTCTGGACCCAAATCCTGGCTCAGTCACTTACACGCTGTGATGGTTCGTTTTATGTGTCAACTTGACTGAGCCACCAGGGCTTCAGCCATTTGGTCAAACGTTATTCTAGGTGTGCCTCTAAAGGTGTTTTGGATCAAATTACCATTGGAATCAGACCAAGTAAAGCAGATTGCGCTCCCTAATGTGGTGGGCCTCATCCAATCAGTTGAAGACCTGAACAGAACCAAAAAGCTGCTCCTCCCCTCAGTAAGAAGGAAATCCTCCTGCCTGATGTCCTTCAAGCTGGGACATCAGTTCCTTCCAACCTTTGGAGGAGAACTTCAACAGAAGCTCCTTCAGGGTCTTGAGCCTGCCAGCTTTCAGACTGGAACTCCCCTGTCAGCTCCGCAGGCCCATAGATCTTGAGACTTGTCAGCCTTCATCATCACGTAAGTCAAGTCCTTACATTAAACACACGTGTGTCTTTATTGGTTCTTTTTCTCTGGAGACCCCTGACTACTAACACACATGCTGTTGGTATCCTTGACAAATTACTTAACTTTTCTATCCCTGTCTATGAAATGAGAATAATAAAATTCCTAGCATCCATCATAGGGAATTGTTGTGAGCCATAAATAATTACTGCATCAGTTGTCTAAGTAGTCACTAGCACTTAGTAAGCATTCTGGCAAAATTAGCTATCATAAAAATTCTTCCAGCCAGGAGAATTTTTTTAAAACAGTGTTTTTGTATTGAACAATTTGCCCTAGGTGCAATTATGGAAGGGGTATAGTAACTTCTGTCTTAATGTACTTTACCTTACACCAGGACCCTAGAAGATAGGATGGGATATGGGTTACCCATTAACAAAGTAATCACTGACATCTTTAACCTAAATATCTGCAACAACTGAAATATCCCCAGTATAGTTATTTAGCCTTTTTAACCAAAGAAAAAAATATGGGGTGGGACGCAGTGGTCGAGGTTTAAAAAGTTTTCTAAGCAACAACAGAGTTTAAGGTTGGCATTCAAAATCCACTTTACAGATAAGAAAATGGACAGAAAAGACAGTACCATTGCGCAGGTCCCACAAAAGGGAGGACTGTAAACTCTCCAGCTCATTGTTGACCCCACTGAACTCATGCAGCCAGCAACAAGGCAAATCTCTCTTCTGACGCACTTGGTCTCTGACGCTTTGAAGCCACTAGAACCACAGGCTCATTCTGAACAATGATACATCTCATACTACTTCAGCCTCCCAGGGCCAGTCTGGGACTTCGGCTTTAATTAAATCCTGTAGAGTTGCATTTTTGAAGGAGCTATTATCTTCAAGTGATTCTGGTTTATGACTATCTAGGAGAGGAGGAGGGAGAGGGAAGGAAGAAGGAGAGCAAGAGGTGACAGCAATGAGGAAGAAAGAGTACAAATCAAGTATCTTTGATCTAAGTTGATTAGCTATGCGCTCTTGCCAGCGGTAATTGACAGACACAAGCAGAATGTGAATTACCGGCAGAGAGCAATCGTGTGTGGTAGACGCTCTTTCTCCTTCACCTGTGTCAGCGGCAGAGCCCAAGTGCTGACAGCGCATCACGGTTTTCCAAAGGCGATGTTGGATGTCACGTAACACCCTTCTTCGCCCTTATGATTTACATTTAGATGCTGCTGGAATAAGTTACGGAAGCAAATCTAAGCTGAGTTTCCAGTTTCAATCAAAATTTCTCTTTCTTGTGATGTTTATTTTTCATCCTATACAATGTCATTACACAGTGAGGAAATGTTCAAGGATAGTGTTTTTACATTGCCCAGTTTGTTCTGAGGTATGGTTAAGGCAGGGGTACAGCTCCTTCTGGAAAATAAAAATTAACTATTCTTTGACTTTCAAAGAGCAATTTTGGATGGACAATTATTTGGGGGGGGGTTCAGAAAATAGTCCAAGCTACCAAAAATGGTGCTCCTTCCCAGATATTTTTATTCCTGCAGCACAGAAACGAGGAAATAGTACCTTTCTAATAGTACAAATACAATGGACCCCGGCTTTATGGACCCAATATTTATGATCATATTATATTTTTAATGTCTTTGGAACTCTAGAAACAATTGGAACTGCCTAATTAGCTGACAGTGCTATGTTTTTAGTACACACAATAAATCCAGGTATAAATTACATCTCAATATTGTAGCCTCTGAGGTTGCTAGCCATTTGATCTTTAAATGTCCACATGTGGTGCAATCTAATTCAACCAACGGTGATTGCCTGCCATAGATGGGGCACTGTGTTAGGCACTGTGGTGGTTGAAAACGAGAACACAGCTCTTGCACCTAATGAACCCACAGCATAGTGAGGAGATGGAGCTTGTAAAAGAGACAGAACAAATGCACAGACTAAAACAAAACATAGAATAAGAGCATCGTGAAGCTATATACAAGGTGCCCTGTGAGGTTCAAATGTTTCTCTCTCAGCCCCTGAATCCTTCGAGGTCATGCTACCAGTCTTCTGTCATCAGGTTCCTCCTCCCTGTTAGACTTCCCTTCAGATCCACGGCCACTCCTCGTCACTCCTTGAAGAGGCAGCGCCTGACTCACGGTCACTCCCTACCACCGCTCTTGGTCATTTCAGTATCCACTTGGAATCCCTTCCAAAATCTTGGCTTCTTACTGCCATTGCCCTCTCAGCTATGGTGATCTAATCTTCCACCCACCTCAGCTTCCCTCTTTGCTATACACTCTGTCATTACACATGACTGCACTGCTGCCTTTGGCTCATTTTCAAGCATCCCCTTCTCTGAGCTCCATCTGCTATCCTGGCTCACTCCCTCTGGTACCCTAACTCCAACAATTCATTGAATCCATCCACGTTTACACTGTCCCTTAGCCTAAATTCCACAACCCATCCTTATTACTCACTGCATTGCACATGTTCTAACCTCCCTTACACCCAACCCTGATTAATTACAAACCACACTCCGCACCTGCACCTGAATCACAGGCACCCAAGCCACTGGGTAGGGGAACACATAATTATGCTGATTAGTCACACTTCAAATTTATGACTACAACCTCCAAGTGGGACTCTGCTGCTTCCTCGCACACATATTACATTTCCCTGATCTACTCACAGTCTCCCACTCACCAAATGAATATTCCGTATCTTCTTCTCTCTCCCAAACTTCCAACACCTCCCCTGCTATCCTCTCTCTAAACTATGAGCTCAGAAAACAGAGGCAGTCAGAAGAGATTCCACATCTTCCCAAAGTGATAAATTTGCCTGCATCTGTACCTATACACTCTTGCTTCCCTCCTATTAAAATGGATGAACTGTTTATGCTCTTATCAGAAGCCCACCCTTCAACTTGTACATTAGATTTCTTCTGCTCTTGCCTCCCCAAAGATTTTGTACATCCCTCACTCCTACATCATTGAAGTTTCCCTCTGGATCATTCCCATCAGTATACAAACATATGATAAGATCACCTACTTTTTAAAAATATCCCTCCCAGATCTCATATCCCATCCCCTGTTACCATTTTGTTGCTCTCCTTTATAGCAAACCCATTTTTTGTTATTTCCACCTGCAGCGTCCAATTCCTCTTTGTCAATCCTCTCTTGACTCAGGCTTTTGTTGCCACCTTTCCACTGCAATTGCTCTTAATCCCCATCCTGGCGATGCTCATTCCTCAGCTCTCATCTAAGCTCTTATTCGGGCAGGACAAGACACAGTTTTTTATTCCTTTCTCCCTAAAAATACTTTCTTTACTTGGCCTCCAGGACAAGGATCTATATAAAGTGACAACTTCAAAGTTCATATTACCAGCCATGACCTCTCCCCAAGTTCCTGCCCCGTGACTCTGATTGCTGACTCGACACTGCCCCTGCGCACCTACCGGGCACCTCCAGCCTCACGCGTGCAGAAATTACACTGAGAGTGGCCCGTCCAGTCTGTTCCTCCTATAGTCACGGCCCTCTCCGAAAAGCTATCCATGCCGTCTGTCCAGTTCTTGCGTAGAAAGTTGGAAATCATCTTAGTCTTCTTTCTTCCTGCTTCCAACCCAACAGCGTATCTTGCTGGTGCTGCCTTCAAAATACAGCTGAATCCAGCTACTTCCTGCCACCTCCACTGCAGCCCTAGTCCACGCCACTGTCAAACCCCATCTGGATTTGGCAATTGCCTTCTCATGAGACTCCCCTCACAGAGCCACTCGAGTAGTTTTTTTTTTCCAATGTTATTTTGTGTCATTGTCTACTGAAAATATTCCAGGAGATCCATATTTCATTTAAAATAAAAGCCACGGTTTCCTGCAGACCCACATGAATTAGACCTTGCAGCCTTTCCGAGATCACCTCCCACCATTCACCCCGGCTCCCTCTGCCCCAGCAACACTGCCTCCCTTGCTCTCCCCCAAACGTGCCAGGCCCAGGCTTGCTTTGGGACCTTCGCCCCTGCCGTGTCCTTGGCCTGGAACACTCTTGTCCTAGATATCTAGAAGGTTGACTCCCCTGCTCATTCGGGCTTCTGCTTGAATGTCACTGAGTCCGATTTCCCCAATACTTTACATGTTATCTTGTGCCTTGTCACATGCTGTCACTTTACTGTGCTTCACGTCCCATTTTAGTACTTACCATCACCTGCAACATTACATATTTATTTGTCTGAAATGACAATGAGTGCCTTGAGAACAGGATTTTGTTTTTGTTCCCTGCAATATGCTGTGTCTATAAAGATGCCTGGTACACAGCATAGGTACCAAATAAATATGCATTAAATGAATAAAAAATGTCTGCCATATTTCTGCACCTAGTAGCAGCACCAAGAGATATGGAGTGAGGGATAAGCCCTTCTCCATGATTTTCATCAATTCCCTCAACTCTGATTGACATATAGGCTAATAAAAGCACTGTTTTCTCTGTGGCTGCAATGGAGGTCAAAGCTCCCACTCCCGTACAACTGTATTGCAGCCCTGAAGCCCTGCCTACTAAGAAACTTCAGAGCGCCCCCTGCTGTACTGTCCCGTCCTTCCCACCTCTCCAAACTCATAACCCTCTCCAATATTTCTGTTATCTCTCTGACCACTCCTTTTCTATCCTTTTTGTGGGTTTCTCTTTTTCTTCTTCTCGCCTTAAATGTTATTTCTTCTTGGATTTTGCTTTCTGCCTTCACTGCTCATTCACCTTGGTTGACCTCATTCATTCCCATCAACCACCATACATTTGTGAGCGGCTCACTAATCTAAGTCCTCATTCCAGACCTTTCCTATTCTCCAGCCCTATCTATCTGGTTATCTACTGAGCAGCTCCACCTGGTGATCCCAGGTACACAAAGCCTAAAATATATATATTCGCCAGAGTAGACTAGTTTATATCATAGTAATATGCAACTCCAAAATCTCTGAGGTTTAACATACAGAAGTTTATTTCTAGCTCAAAGTCCACCTCAAATCCAGGTATCTCTCCAGAGCAACTTCTTCCATATCCAGAAACCCAGGGTGCTTGAATCTTTTTAGTTCCACCATCTCAATACAAAGCCTCCCCCATGGTTCATATAGCAAGGTAAGAGACTGAGCAAAAGATCTCACATTAACAATTAAGCGCCTTAGCCCCAGCCAGTGTGGCTCAGTGGGTTGGGCATTGTCCCACAAAGTGAAAGTTCACCAGTTTGATTCCTAGTCAGGGCACATGCCTGGGTTGTGGGCCAGGTCCCCAGGTGGGGACCTGCAGGAGGCAACAAATCATTGTTTCTCTTACACATCAATGTTTCTCTCCTTCTCTTTCTTCCTCCCTTCCCCTCTCTCTAAAAATAAATAAAAATAAAATATTAAAAGAAATAATTAAGTGCCTTCACCATAAACAACATGTGCCACTTCCATTCACAACGTATTGGCCAGGACTACTTGCATGACTCCATGCAACCACAAGAGGGCTAGGAAATTCAGTCTTCCAAGTGCCTTGAAGGAAAGGACAACCACCCCTTAGCACCACCATGCTTTCCAAAATGTTCCAGACTGACAGGCCCCTGCTGAGCACCAAATCATTGTGCAGAACATGGTCATAGAGCGGAAGACAGGGCTCAGCATGGAGGCCAACATCATCACCATTGCAACCCCCAAGACCCTGATGGAGCAAGTGGCCATGACATTGGCATTGACCTTCAGTGAGTGAACCATGCTCACAGACAGCTGAGGTACAGATGGCACCAAACAGGCCACCATGACAATGGCTTAGTCAGAGAACATTGAGATTCTGTAGCACATGGTTGAGGTGGTCATCACCTCTCCAGAAAGTCAGCTCAAGCTTGGTGCAGATAGTCATCATCTAGCATGGGTGACCACAGGGTCCCAGTGGGCTGGGCTGGCGCAGGGGTAAGAACCCGGAGCACCTGCCCATACCCATCTGACCTGGTACAGAGAAAATGGGGCACAGAATTCAGGCACTCACAGGATATGTGGGAATATAAATATACCATTTTTTGTTTTACAATAAAACATGAACGCCCCCCCTAAAAAAAAAAAGTCCAAGACTGATCTCATCAACCTATCAAGCTAACCCCACCTTTTCTACTCAACCTAGCTCTTCTGCCTCTATCTCAACAAATGGTACCGATATCCACCCAGGTATTCAAGCCAAAAACATGTCAGATCCTAACCCTTGTCCTTCATCGTTCATATCTAATTATTCTTCATGTCTTATAGGTTCTACCTCCTTAAATATTGCTGTAACTGGACCCCTGTTCTCCACTGCTGCCATCACTACCTTACTTTAGCTTCTCGTCACCTCCTGTTTGCAAATCTGTAGACTCCCGACTGGTTTCCACACTCTCAATCTTCTAATAGGTATCGCATCCCAGGGAGGCATTTTCTGACCTTTCATTTCAAATATTCCTCTGACCCCCGCCTCTTTCTACTGCCCTGTTCTATGTTTTTTCCAGACCCCTCATCACTATCCGATGTTACAAGTATGTAGGCTGTCCCAACCTACAGCTGTCACCATACATACAAATGTGCACTGGAATGTGAACTCCGTGAGAAGAGAGCCTTGGACTACTCAGACCTTTAGCTCCGGCTCCGGGAAGAACGTCTAGCACAATGCAGATCCTCAATGCATATTTGTGGAATGAATAAATTTTCCATCATGAAGCCCAAGTGATCTTTCTAAAACAAATCTGACCATGTAATTTCCCAGCTTAAAACACTCCAATGACTCCTTATTGTATTTCCAGGTAAAATTCCTGCTCCTTAGCAAATTTCTCAGACCTTCCATTAACTGTATTTGTTTCTCCGGTGTCATCTTAAACTACAGTCCTCTCATTCTCAAGGGGTTTTCTCCCCTCGTGGAGCTTGTCAGTAATTTTCTCTCTGGGTAAAGTACTTCCAAGGCAGCTGCTTTCTTTGCGCAGTTAACTCTAATTTGTTCTTCAGGATTCAGGTCAAATAATGATTCCTCTTGGGGTCAAAGCCCCTCCTATGTATAGTGCACTGTACTAGTCTCTACTGTTTGTACTAGTTTGTGCTAGGTTACAAACAGGGACCATGATAGACACTAGGCTACAACTAGGCCCTAGGCTAGATGCTACATCACAACCATGAACATGACCTAGCACATACTGGTAGCACAACTAGTTCTAAAATCTAACTCCCAAAAAGCATTGTTCATGTAAAATATTGTTATTAGTATTATTATTTTATTATTACCCCCACTATTGTTATGCTTCTTTTATCCAATGATTTTAATTACCCACAATGACCTTAAACTCAGAAATAAGCAAACAAGGTCTCTGAGTAGCCAAATTGATGTCACAAATACAATATACTTTATTTATACCTGGCCCCCTAGAGCCTCCCTCACAACCTAGTTATTGTACAGTATATTCTGATTAAAACACATTTCAAACAACCTTCACTCTTTGGTTCCTCAGCCCACAAGATGATAAAAGCAACCAAATACTGCTTCAGTAAATGTCTACAAACAAAGACACTCTGCTAAATTGTGGAAGATATAAGAACGTATAAAAAGTCCTACTCCAAGGGGGACATGGGAACTCTCTATATTTTCCACTCCATTTTGCTGTGAACCTAAAACTACTCTAAAAGAGTTTATTGATTTTTTTAAAAATTAGGTCCCCACCCCTGCCGCCACCACCACCCACTGTAAAGAGGAGCCCCAAATAAGAAGACAGGATCGAGGCAAATACATCATGAAAGCAAGAAATGAAAACTGACTTTTTCACCTAGAGAGAATACAAGAAAAAAAAGATGAAAATCAGGAATAACAACTTAATAAATACAGAAGTTTAGAACTACTCATTAAAGAGATGAAAAACCCTAAAGAACTTCTGATCCAGGACACTGGGAAAGGTAAGCAGCTGGGAGGTGAAGTCTGAATTTTCGTCTAGGTTGCTCTTTGCCTCGCTGTGCAGTCTTCCGAAGTCCTAGCAGGTCTCTGGGCCTCATTCACCACTGCCTGTTGTGGGGATTGCACCAGACAGCTTCACGGAGGCCCGCCAAGTTCTAAAATCCCATGATCTATGTTCAAAGTTCTGACCTTGAACCACCAAAATAAAAGTATAATATATTCACTGTACTCTGATTTTAAAGGCAGGCAGGGAAGGGTATTCATGTATTCTAGAAGGCTTTATATAAATGGTAATTTTTGTTAAGGTTGCCATTTAGCAGGATTAGTTTCAGTTATCTGGAAAATCCACTTACATGGAACACCACTACCCCTATAGCGCCCAGTAAGGGAGGATTTCACAGTGTTATTTAAAAGGCCCCGCATGGGCTGACCGAAATAGGATGCGGCCAGAGAAAAAGAGAAAACCTGCAAAGGATTCTTCTCTCCCCGCAGTTTCTATAGAAAGGACTGACCAAGGGGGGTAAATTTGACATTCCCAAAGAGCACCCCATTAAGAAGGTAGTTGTGGCAAGGTGTAGCAGTCAGCTCCCAAGGCCAGACAGGCACCACTGCTCTCTCTGTAATCACATCCCCCCACACCTCGCACCACTTCCAGGAAGGCACAGACATGCTCTGCTGAGAGCCAGGGCCAGCGCTGTCTCGCAAGGCCTTCTACCCGTTAAGTTATCGGTAGCCTGCAGAGGGTGTCCAGATGAACCCCTGTCCAGGCAACTGCTGTTTTGGTGTCTTAAAACTTAAATACAGCTTTCCCTTCATGTGGATACATCACAGGAGAAGACTGCCAAGATGAGAAAGGCTGCTGACATCAGCGCCCAGCTGAGACACAGGAGGGCTGACTCCTCAGGAAGCTCATGCTTTTCTTTATTAGTTCATTTACCGAATAGTGCCAGGCCTCTGTGATGTGTCAGGCAATCTGTTGGACCCAGAAATTCAACAGTGGGAGAAAAACACTGGACAGAATCTTTGCCTTTCCATAATTTACTGTTCGTAAAATTGTAACAGTCTTATGAGCTATTGAGGATTAGTAATATTTAAGAAAAATAATATATTGGAATAATCCCTATTAAACTGACATTTTCATTCTTTTTTGCTCATATAAATAATGCTGCATCTGATAACCTTGCAGTAGGTCATATTGCAGATTAGTAAATTGCTGTAAGATAAAATTTTAAGTTAGAATTACTAGGTCAAAAGATTTGCGCATTATTATTTTTTATCAGTACATTGCTTTCTACAAAGACCGTGCCAATTTACAGTCCCACCAGCAATATGTGAGAATAAAATATTTTTATCTTTGCTGATCTGTTGGTCAAATAATGGTATTTTAATCTCTATGGAGATTAAATCACAGTGGAATTTTGTACTTTCACTTAAGAATGAGATTGTGTATCTGCTGGAGCCATTCATATATCCTTTTCTGTGAATTATATCATTTAAACATTAAAACAAAAAGAAAAAAGTGGATTGTTGGGGGAGCAAGGGGTGGGGGGTTGATCTTGCTGTGGGAACAAGGGACAGCAGGGAAGCCTTTCTTTCACAGAGATGGTATTTGAACTAAGAACTCAAGGTTGAGCTGGCGTTAACTTCTAGTCCATTGTCTATGGCAGCCAGTCAGTTATTTGCCATCACGTATCAATATTTCTCAACTAGCATGCGTAAACTCACACACCCAAGTATACTGGGAAAACACAAAGTCACTAGATTACTTCACACTGCTCCATTCTGTCCATTCCACTCAAAATCTATTAGAGAAAAATTTCATTACATTAAAACCAACACAGTTTTACTATGGTATAAAAAACAATATTTGATGGTATTTTTTACAAAAAAAAAATCTAGAAAATTCTAATCTCTTATAGGGTTATCTTGGGCCACACCCAACTCATCTATTGACTTTCGCCTGTCATGAGGGCTACTCTTAGAAAAGTATGAAAAGTTTCGGACATATCATTAACAGAGCTTCAGATATGATTCCGGATTGTTTTCATCACTGAACTTTAAGTGACTTGATGGATACGTCTTTACTTCTAGCAGGAGCAGGAGTAGCAATACAATAGTAGTAGCTGTTGCTATAGTAACTATTGCAATAGCAGTAGCTGCCATTGTAGTTATAGTAACAGAAACAAGTAGTAGTGGTTGGTAACATAGTCATAGTAGTGGCAGAGGTTGCAGTTAAGAGCTGGGTTGGACCTGAACTTTACCATTTATTAGCTAATAAGATTGGACAAGTTATTTAAATTCCCTACATTATTAGAAGGGTTCATCAAAAACATCCACCTCTTAAGAGTATTGCAAGAAATAAATGAAGTCTATAAAAAGGCAGGTGCTGGCACAAAACAAGCACTCCATAAGTCGAAGCTACCTTAATGTATTATCTTTATTATTGTTGTTATTAGCATTATCACGTATCTCTACACCCTGCAAGAGGACGTTGGAGGAAGGGAAAGCAAGGCAAAGCAAGTCTGGGGTTGAGGCGCAGGACTAATAAAATACTCTCTCTCCAATCGGAATCAAACCCACAACCATCAATTTTGAAGGGAAGAAATGCTTTCCATACACGGTTGTCATCATAACTTCCTTTTGAAGTACCTTTTAATCTCCCTTTATGCACTAATACAAGTCAAACTAATTCATGTTGTGTTTTAAAAGAAAATATTATGTCAAACCCCAAACAGGGAAGGGCATACTTGGTGTCTTCAAGGAGGTAGACCCAGCATGGCTTTTGTGTTCATAGTTACCTACTTCTGGTTATTTATTTACTTATTTATTTACCTCTCTGGAGTAGATAGACTACCAGAGAGGTAATTACTCCCTGGTTTCTACAACCCAGTCTTTCAGAGAAAAGCAAATCATCCTTAGCCATTGAATTCTCACTGCAGAACCCAAAGGACCAACGTAAGCCTTAGAGCTGCTGCCACTCAGGGTTTCCTATAGCCTTGTGTGTAAGAGCCTTTTCCTCTTTAAAGACTAGTTAGAACCCCGTCATTTAAGGACCCAAGCAGCTGGACACTTAATCTTCTTAGCCAGAAGCACAATAGCTTATTTACAGACCTGGTAGAAAAAAATATAAACATTTTGCCCTGAAGACAAACTTAGCATTTAGTTCAACTGCATGCAAATAACTTAATCCTTTCTTTTATTTTTCTTAGCTGCTCAAAAGGCAGTCACATTCTCTTTGGAGATTAGGCAGAATGTGATGACTTAATTCACATTTACTTACATGCCTGGCTTAACATTCTTGTGAATGTGCTTTTGAACATTCTTCCTAGAAGCACTGCTGTCACTTTTGCTGAGAAAAGTGCCTGCAAGTCCATTCATTATAGCAGAGGCCCAGAGTACTAAAATGTGTGCAGGTGAAAAGCTGGGTTCCCGGTTCCAACTCCACTCAGGGAGGCAGCAACAGAGGTCATTAGGGACTCCGACTTTGACGGGCACCGTGAATCGCAGCCCAGTGGCTTGTCGGCATTTTCTTGATGGATGGTGATAAACCTTTAACAGAAAATCTGGGAGTAGCAGAGGTTTGGTGTTCAGGGTCAGCGTTCTATAAGTTTGTGGGGGTGGGAGTTAGTCCTGATGCTCCTTCTATTCATGAAGGCCTGCCCTAAAACCGGTGAATTCAGTATAGTATGTCTTCCTTTCTTTCTTGTTCCTTAATTTTTTAAACTCGCGCTTATCGAGTACTTACTAGGTGTCAAGCACTTTGCAGATATGAATAATATCCCTCATATTTTGAGTGCTTCTATGGGCCAGGCACTATGCTAAGTGTTTTGAATAGAGCGACACTTTCGTTGCTCACAATAGCCCAGCACAGTAGGGATTGTTATTATCCCCACTTACAGATGGAACAGGAGCCCAGAGGGTTAAGTACCTGGTACGAAATCACGCAGCTAGGAAGCACAATCTGCGTAATTTGGGAAAATGCTATCTGTGAGTATCTATGGGACTTATTTTAACATGGTAGTGGACAGGAGGGACAAGCAAGACCTTCTAAGCCACCACTATCTTTTTTAAAATCTACAAAGGTTTACAATAACAAAGAGAATATGTTGTAAATGCATCATCCAAGAGTTAACAGTACAAAAAAACACCATTACCAAGGGGGTGGAAGGGAGCGAGATAAAGTGCTATTTGGGGACAAGTGGGCCTATCAGTGACCCTACCCCTGAAATTTTATCTGATATGTGGTCACAAATATGCAGCTACAGTACTTTAGTGTTCAGAAGCTCTGATTTTGGAATCATAGCACCTGAGTTCTGTGTCCGAATATGTAACCTTGGACAAGCCACACTTTCTACACCTCCCTTTTCTCACCAGGTAATGGGGCTCATACTAACACCTGCCATACCTACCTTCAGGGACTGCTGTCGAGCTCAGGGGCAGACTCTACAAGACATGTTTCACAAACTAAAGAGTTTTAAGCAAATGTGCTATTATTGTGTTATGTGAAAATGCACTTATTTTGTGGGTTTTTCTCTACAAATACAGGATTTATTGCTGTCACTTCCTAAGAAAAAGGAGCTTTAGCTACTTTTTTCATGTTGCTTCTGTTACACTCTAAGACACCTTAGGGTAGTGATGGTGTCAGCTATTCCTATGTTCTTGGCTAGAGATCTCTAGCAATTTCAATCTCTGATATCCCACAGAAATTTTTGATCTGACTCTCTAAACCAGACCTTGACAACTCTGTATTGTCAAAATGTCTTGAAATGGCCCACCTGTCCCAGGAAAGTGAACAAACCTCCAGTAACTGAGTTGACTAAGCTAAATAAACCCAGGAAGAAGAAAAACTGTTCTTCTAAACTTCACTTGGTTAAAAATTATATAACCAATGCAAATCATGGATAGTAAGAAATAAAACTTGATTCAAAATTTGAGATATTACAGATGGTGTTGTAAAGTAATAGACCACCCAAAATGGATTTTACCGAAGGCAAAGCAAACCTGAAGCTGCCCACAGGATCACCCTGAGGTCCAACAATGTTTTTCTTCAGATCAAAAGTACTGTACATCTATAGACTTAGAGCACCAAGGTCAGAAGATAAAGCTTTGAAGGTCCTTGGAAAATGACAGAAAAGTAGATTAAGGTACTAGCACTTATGAAAATCTTGATTCTATTTCTCCATTATTCCACCTTTTCCCGTCCCTTAACCAAGTGATCCAAGGAGGTCTTACTTACCTCCCCCCATAGGTCGCCTTTAAAGATGAAGGTAAACTATATTTTAGTTTATCTCAGAAGCCCCTACAAATATAGGAGTCATAAATTTGGTGAACATATTTCAATTCATTTATGATTTCCAACAGAATCATCCCTTTGTGAAATGAATACTATAAATGTAGAACTTTCTAGAAGAGTAGTAATGACAGATATTATCAACATATTCCCCTACTTTCATTTAATTTTCAGAATTGTTTTTAACATGACCAGTTAAACCTTTTCCCCACACTTAACTCATTTATTTGCATGTCTTGCTGTGGTTGTCACCGTTCACTTCCTTGTCTAGGCAGCGTCACCATCAAAAGGGACAAACCTGATGTTCACATTCACGTGTTAAAAGAAACAGACAAAAATAGCCAAAAAAATGAAAAAGAAAAATGAGGAAGATTAACTGTCAGATATTATAAAAAGCCAGAAAGCACAGAAAGTTTAAAATCTTCCCATGAATTCACTTAACCCGTTTCTGTTCTCAGAAAAGATGAGAGCCCGAGAGATTCCTTGAAAGAATCACAGGCAAGCATGTCACTTTGCTCAGGAAGGTGTTTTGCTTTAGAATAAATGTTACTGCCATCCCTTGCAATCATGGGGGGGAAACAAACAAGAGAACAGGCATAAATATCTCTTCCTATAATTGGTCTGCAAAAAGCTATCTTTATTGTTTGATATGAAATATCATTAATCACACCACCAGCAGTTATTTGAATATATGTTGCAATAGTGGGTCTAAAGCCAAATTATCATCCTTGCTAGATATCTTCTCACTAAGTCTCATCTGAGAGAAGCAAGGGCATCTGTGCATCCCAACAGAAGAGGATGAGCACTTGCAATAGTCATCAATGCTGTTTGTCACTTATTTCCAGTTCTCGGTAGCACTGAACCTGGTACATTTGCACTTTGTAATCGGGTGAGGCCCTATGATTCTCTGGACCTTCAGTTATAGTGGAAGTTACTTGTCATTTCTAGGCTGAACATTTAATTGCCAATGTAATTAGGAATGCTTGGGTACCCTTTTCTCTCCAACAGGAAGCAGCAGCATCTGAGATGGAGAAAGATCTGTCACCCTGGTCACATGACTCCACGACTCCAGCGAGTAGGGGCTCTCTGCCAGTCCATGGTGATGCTTACCATATTCTCCCTGAGCTCTAACTTTTTGATCTCCCCTACCAGGCTGGAAGCTCTCTGAGGATAAGAGCCACAATAATTCAGTTTTACATTCTTCGTAAAGTATAGCACCCACACAGACAGCAGAAGCTCAATACTATTTGCTAAATGTATTTACAACTGACTCATCCTACAAAATAATTAAATATATTTTTATATTCTGCAAAATACACAGTCTGCTCTTACTAAACTATTATCTCTATGTAAGATAATCACTAAACTTGTCACTGTGCAAACCAAGTATTCATCTAGGGCAGAAAGTATGAGAAATTTTCAATTATAAAAAGGGCAAAACTAAAAAGATAAACATCACATAGATGATATTTCACATGTTAGGGAAGACACACTAACTTCCTATGATGCAAATTATTTTCCAATATTAGTAAAAGACCTAAAGTCAAGCCTGCTACTTGTGATAATGGTAATATATATTTATTCTGACACAGGGTAAGCTAGCTGGCCAAAATGATAACAATGTCAAACGATGACATGGATGAAAACAATTATTTCCAACATCTATTGTTTCATTTTCCATAATGGCTGTTTTTGTTTTGACCAATGTTGTCTCTTTATGTTGTGAATGAAACTTCTCAACTCGAATGTTGCTTTCAAAGAAACACATCTTTATTCCCCAGTCTGCTTGTGTTTACTGTTTCATAATGTTAATAGATTCAGCAACTCCTCAGGGTTAAATCTCCTCTGAAGAGTTGGATCTGTACAACATACTCCTTGTATTCTTAATTGAGCATTAGACTGAAATATCTTTGGTTAAGATACCCTTTCCAAGTAATTTGTTGATGCGTTTGATTAGCTGTGTCCCCTCCTCCCACAGAATTCCTATAGCAAACACAGATGCAGGAGTCATTTTATTTCCCCAAATGTGGGTAATAATTCTAGTACAGTTAGTCAATATTTATAAACAAATTCTTCCAAAACATTTTTGTGCATTTAATTTTTATAGCCTCTTAATTATTCATCATTATTACTTTCCATAACTACTATTTTGTTATATTTAGCTCATAAAAATTTATATAATAAAAACCAGGCAAAACCATTTTTCAAATATGTGTGATTCCTCAAAGTTCTCTTAAATATTGCCTACAATGATAGTTAAAACAATGGACTGCAACATATACTATGCCCAAATTCTCCTCTTGTACATCTATTCATGAGCAAACAAATGCTACATCAATACCCACCCTTCCTTTTCTTCCTCACAGGAAGCAAAAACCTATCTCCCTGTTTAATATAGAATTTTTATTTTAATGGGTACCTATAACAAGAGTGTTAAAAAAAAAAACTTTTCTTCTCCTTACATTTTGAAACTTTAATTAAAATGTCTCAGCTGATCTACCTGCTAATGATTATTTGGACAATGATGCAGAGAATCCTTTTTCTCAAAGGAATGAACACCTTCTAAGCCAAGAACAGCTTTGGGTCCAGATGTTACTGTTGTTCGTTCTCACCATTAATCACCAAACATTGCAGTAGGACCCACCATGGTTATTATTCAAACAGAGACTCAATTAAATTCCGAGGCAGTCCATTTAATCTTCATCAGCTCAAACAATGGCAACTTCATTTTTCTCAAACAAATGTTGGGTCAGAGAAGAGAAACTTCAGAGATTTTCATTTCATTGAATATTGTTATAAAGTAAATGGATGTACAGTTTGACTTTCGAAAAGGACAGCCACCGCACTTTGCTGGAAGGCAACGCAGCAGGGAAGACAGACTATCCTGCACCAGCAGGCACACGTTGTAGTAATTTTGTGACTGTACAGAAAAAAGATTCATTTGCTTCCTTAAAAGCTGTGATAACTTAAGAAGGAAATAAAACATTCTGTTTCGATTCTGCAGCGTGAAGATGGATGCGAAGCAGGGAAAGGAGGGAGGGAACTGGAAGTGGAGGAGGAAAGGGGGATACATCCAACACGTATCGTTCACTTCATCTAGACCAAGGAGGAAAATAGCTCCTTGGGAGGATCCTGTCAGAAAGTAGCCCGTGGGCATGATGAAAGAGGCATTTCTAATTAAAAGTGGCATCAAATTGCTGAAGACCTTTCCTACTGTGGTCCTGACATTGACTTTGTTTTAGAGGAAGGTAAACACAGAGGAAGTGCTACCCAGAGGTCTTCCGCCATTAGTTTGGATCATGACGGCTTACTCCAAGGGACTCCGCTGGGATAATAAAAGTTTATTTAGGAACTCTTTCTTCATCATCTCTGTATCAGTCAGGATTCTCCAGAGAAATCGAATTAATAATAGACAGACAGACAGACATTATAAGGGAGTGACTCACACGATTATGGAAGCTGACGCGTCCCAAGACCCCCTGGGCAAGCTGCAAATCCAGAACTGAAGTTGCAGTTCTTATTGAAAGCTGACAGGCTTGAGACCCAAGAAAAAATGGTGTTTTAGTTCAAGTTCAGAGGCAGGAAAAGATTAGCTTTCAAGTCCAAAGTCAGGACATCGATATTCCCTCTTAGCCTTTTTGTTCTATTTAGTCCTTCAACTGATTGGATGAGGGCCACCCATATTAGGGAGGGCAATCTGCGTTACTCAGTCTACTAATTCAAACAGTAATCTCATCTAAAAATACCTTCACAGACACATCCAGAACAATGTTTGACCAAATAAATGGATATATCCATGGCCAAGTCAAGTTGACACAGAAAATTAGCCATCACAATGTCTTACACTTTGAGCAAGTTGGAGATAGTTAGAAAGTTTCCCTACACAAGTACCCTAAAGATCAGAAGAGAGCAATTTGATGAAAATTTAAGAGTTTTAGTAATTCCTTTCAAGCCCATTCCTAAAGCAACCAGATCCTGGCAGAATAAGATGAAAGATCATGATGACGACGGAGATGATGATGACTGAAATGATGATGATGATGATGAAGATGAAGATAGTAAGAGCAAACACAAAATAGCACCTTTCGTGTGCCTGGCTCTGTTGAAGCATACTTTACAAACTCCATCAATCCTCACAACAGCCCTCTGAGGTGGATGAGGACCCTGAGGCACAGACACACTAGTTAATCTGCCCCGGATCACAATGGTAGGACATGGGGAAGTCAGGAGTCCCATCCGAGTTGTCTGGCTCCAGAAGTCCACATGCCATTTCTCATTTCAGTGAGCATTCATTGAAAGTTCCTTGTGTAAAGTGGGCAGGACAGGTTTCTGCTTTCCTGAAAGGAAAAGTGGTCCAGTGTAGCAGTGTTATAAACAAGGGCTGTGATACTTACAGGATGCACGACTCATCCTGTCCCAGAAATCAGGAAGGCCTCATCATCTGGGGAATTTGGAATGTAGGAACGAAATCAACAGACTGTCTAATCCAACTTCCACCCTTGCTCTTCTCTAACTCCAGCTGAGCTCCACCTCTCAGAGACGACATGAGAGCAGGGCACATCTCTCTGGCCTGGACTACCAACCAACTACCACCTGACCCCACACATCAACAGTCTAATCTCCTGACCCCACACATCAGCTGGTCTAATCTCCAACCAGAATCTGGAGGCATCTTCTCAAAAAAAAAGAAAAGAAAAGAAAAATGCACTGGATCCTGTTGCAGGAAACCCTTCAATTGCTTCTTATTGCTCTTAGGACAAAAGTACTTAGACTAGGATGACGGGTCCTGTACAATGTGCCCCATTTCCTTTGGCCCATCTCACACCACCGTGCTCTCCTTGGCTCTATCTTGTCAGGATACCCAGCCTGTGTCCTTGTCATGCCCCCTCCTGCCACACGGCCTTTGCTCATGCCATTCCCTCTTCTGGACAACTCATCCTAGAATAATTTGCTACAATTATGCTCTTTCTTTCCTTTCTAAGATGAGAAACCTAATTTTACTTCTTCATCTATTAGATCCCCTAAGAAATCTCCTGGATCTCTTCCTCAGGAGAGACCTCTGACCTTTCTAAGTAGGTCAGATCCCCCTACTATAAGCCCTCATAACAGTTTATGCCTCTGCTTTATAGCACCTGTCACAGTAGCAATTGGACATTTGTGGTGGGTCTAGAAGATCCGAGAGGCCAAGAATAGCATCTGCTCTGCTCACCATTGTATCTCCATTGCCTGACAGTGTGTCTGAACATAGCAAACAGTAAAAATACTGTCTGAGTCAATGAATGACAGTATAGCCAACCTAGGAGGAAAAACAAAACACATGACCAAGAACACTGAGGCAAGGAAGGGCATTGTATATATAAGGAATGGTAAGCCAAGACAGTCAGTTAGAACTAGAACTGAAATGATGCCGACATAGGGCTGAAAATAGTTTAGGGATGGCTCACAAAGGGCTAGGAATTCTTAGGAACACAAGCTTTCAATTCTGCAGGCAATGGGTAGCCACTGAAGGATTTTCGAGCAAAAGAAACAGAAATGACCAATGATTTCAGAAATGACTATACATTGAATTCATTCAGAGAGTTACAAAAAATGCCGATGCCGGAGTCCAGCCCCCAGAGAGTCTGGTTTAATTGGTGTAGGGTATGGTCTGGACATCAGTTTCAAAAGCTCCCTGATGATTCAGATATGCAGGAAAGTTTGGGAACCACCACTTTAGAAAAATTATTCTGGGATCTGTTTTTGGTAAATTGGAGAGGGCTGCATTCATGGCACAGAAACTGGTTAGGAAGCTCTTAATGCAAGCAACCCGTGCTAAGAATCTGATCTAAGGCAGACCTCGATAATGGAAGGATGGTTTCTTCTGAAAGAGTATTGCAAGAGTCAAACTTCAGACTAAGGGGGATAAATGGACATGGGAAACAAATAACTGGAAAATGACTCCAGGGTTCCCCACTGAAACAACAGCATAGATGTGCTGTGACAAATTAACAAGTTTAACAGAAAAGGGAACACGAGAGGAGAAACAGGGGTGGGAAACAAAGGAAAAGAGAGGACGCTGAGCCCACTCCCCAGTCAGTTTGGCCTTCACCTTCCTCCCCTGGCCCCAGAGCTGACACCACAAAATTAAGCCAATGTCAGTGCCCAACGACCCTGCCCGCTGCCAGTGAAAGTCAACTGATTTCGGCTGCCGCAGGATAACAGGGCATTTATTCCACCTCTGATGGCCCTCTCCTCAGGCCTCCCAGTCGGAGGAGTCCCGATATAGAATTTTTTTTCCCAAGAGGACTTCAGCATTTCAGCCGTCACTGGCCCTGCCAAGAAAGAGAGGGCACGGTTCAGGAGGGAGGATCCAATCACCATGAGCCCACAGATCACAGTCTCCACCTTGACTCCTTAAATGGCGTCCCCAAGCAGATGGGAAGCCAGCGCCAAACCCAGAGCACAGATGCCTGGGCCCCTGCAGAGCATGAGTGAGCTGTGTGCGTCTTCCTGTTCATTTCTTATCGGATAACAAGCCTCCGGTCCCGAGATCCACGCAGCCGGCATCCCACCACACGCCCCAGGGGCAGAATTTGTTGTCTCTATTACTCTTTTTAAGTTAATAATTAAGTGTGCACACACCTCCATAAAAATTATTTATAGTTTATTCTGTCTCCCCCAATGAAACAATTAAAGGAAATATTTTTAAAAACAGGTTTGTCTCTGCCCAGCACCGTAAAAGCTTGTTGAGAAAAGTTGCAGTTTTTTAGAAGGTTTGATCCCTTAGGGTATATACACAGAGGCCGTGAAAGTGGAGAGGATGTTAACCTAGAGGGTGCAAGTCAGAAATTCCTGTCTGTGGCATGACTTGAGGACAAAGTACACCACCACATGCTGAAGCAAGCTTCAGGATGGCCAGCTTTAGCAAAAGTGCAACCGGATTCGCCTTTTGTTTGCCTGCAGAGGCGGAAACAAGAGGAGCACCAGGCCACCTGGCAATCCTCTCTGGGCTCTAAACTGGAAAAAAAGGTCCCTGCTGCCTTTTCCTATGGGGATAGGGGATTTACTATGCTAATGCTGGCCACAGGTAATTCAGGAACCGTCCCCCCATTCATGAATTATTTCAGGTGCTCTTATCAGGAGTGTATGTGAGAGATTCTTCGCAGTAGCCTTGCCTGCTTCTCTCCTTTACTTTCCATGAGGGTTACCAATGTCTCCTGGAACCGCAGAGTGGAGTCTACCCTCCCATTGCCAGACTTGTCACCAAAACTTTCTTCCTGATCTTCCAGGCAAGCTGGAGAACTGGGAAGATTCTTTTACAAAGCAGTGGGCTCAGGTTCTGCGATTTACAAACTTGGTGATCTTCGGCAAGTACTTAACCTCCCTGTGTTTTCACGATCACACCACCTATGAAGTGGGTTAATAATGGTCTCCAGTATAGGACTGCTATGAAGGTTAAATATATAAAATAGGCACATGTTTGTGCTGGGCACACAGTAATTGTCCCCAGATTTGTTAGCTGCTCTCATGATTTTTCTAAGAAGCAGTACAGCTTAGCGACTAAGAACATGCACTCCACAGACCCCGTGCTTGGATGCAAACTCTGCCTCTCCCTGTGTGATTCTCAGCTGTGTGATTCAGGACAAGTTATTAACTTCCCTGTGCCTCTATGTTATTTAACCTATAGAAGAGGAATAATTATAGCATCTACCATAAATGGGTATGGTGAAAATTTATATATATAAATACTCATGGCCCCCAAAATTCACATGTTAAAACCTATTTCCCATGTGATGGTATTTGGAGGTGGGGACTTTGGAAGGTGATTAGGTCATTAGGGGTGAAACCCTCTTGAATGGGATTAGTGTCCTTATAAAAGAGACCCCAGAGAGCTCCTTTGTCCCTTCTGCCATGTGAAGACACAGGGCAAAGACAGAACTAGGTTGTCTATGAGCTAGGAAGCAGGCTCTTACCAGACACTGAATCTGCCTGTGCCTTGATCTTGGACTTCTCAAACTCCAGAATGATGAGAAAAAAATTCCTACTTCTATAAGCCACAGAGTCTGCGGTATTTTGTTATAGCAGCCCAAACAGACTCACTCTCTCTCACACACACACTCACTAACTTAGAACAATTGCTGGCAAACAGTAAATAATATGCTAGCCATTTTGTTACTGATGGTCGATGATGATGATCACTACTGTGGGTTAGGAGGATGACACATAAGCAGTAAGAAGTGAGGCATCAGTTCATACAATTGGAAGTCTTAGGGCATCGCGCTTACATGCAGAAAGAGCCCTGAATTTTAGGTCTGATAACTCTTCCCCTCAAAATATCTGAGCCTCATATTCCTCATCTATAAAGTGGGACAGTAAAATAATCCTTACTCTGCAACAGTATTATAAGGAATTAAAATCATATTTGTGGAGATCTGTTTCAAGGGGCTGAGGCTGACCCTCTTCCCCTCTAGAGTCTGGCCAAGGGAAGTGTGTACAAGGAATCAAGTCAGATGGATAACTAAGTGCTATTCTCCAAGGGGCTTCCGGCTTCAGATAACTCTCTAGAATAACCCACCAGATTTAGGAAAGTGCTTTACATATGATTAAAGTTTCTTACAAAGGACACAAATCAGGACAAGCCAAATGAAGGATGCACAGGGCAAGGTCTAGGAGGGTCCCAGCATGAAGCCTCTGTGTCTCCAGGACACAGCGTTCTCCCGGCACCTCCTATATGGTGAACAACCAGGGCTCACCCAAGCCTTGGTGTAAAAATCTTTGACCACATGACTAGGTCAATCTCAAGGCCCTCTCCCCTCCCCAGAGGTGAGGAGGCTGGACTGATATTATATGGCCCAAAGCCTCAACCTTCTAATCACATGGTTGGTCTTTCTGGCCTGGCCAGCCCCTCTGCTGACACTGCCTGGAGGCCACCACAGTCACCTCACTGACATAAACTCAGGTGAGATCCCAGGATCTCACCACCATGAATAACAAAGACACTACTACCACTTGGGAAATTCCAAGAGTGAGAAAGTCCTGCCCAAGAACCCAGGATGAAGATCAGAAGGACTCTTTATTGTACAATGGATGGAAAGTTTATAAAACTGGATTTCAATCAACTACCTAAATTGACAAGGCAAACTCAAAAAAAGGGAATAAACTGAAACCTTTTCCCTTGACTATAATCATATCACACTAAAATATATACCATTACAGCACATGGGCCTCCACTTACTAATGTGAACAATTATTATAGTAACTTCAATTTATTGAACAGTTAATATATGCCAAGCACTTCCCCTAACCGAAACACACACCAACCCAGTGCACGGGAAAAGAACTGAGGGCTGGAGACAAACCACTGGCCTGAGATGAGCTCCGCGAACCACGGCCCGCAAGCCCAAGCCAGCTCGCCACCCGTGTGTGCGCGGCCTGGGACCAAAGAATAGTTTTTACATCTTTAAGTGATTGAAAAACATCCAAAGAATAATAATATTTTGCGACATGTAAAAATTATACACAATTTAAATTTCAAGTCTATAAATAAAGGTTATCCAGAACGCAATCGTGCCCATTTGATTCCACGTAGACTACAGGTGCCTTCACCGCCCGGCACAACCAAATAGTTGCGAGAGAGACTCTGTAGCCTGCGCAGCCTAAGATATTTCCCATCCGGCCCTTTACAGAAAGCTGACGGACCCCTGGCAGAAGATCACACGGCCTGTGAGTGGCAGGGGTGGGACATAAAGCTCGTTTTGTCTGGTCCCAAAGTGCCTAACAACAGTGGGAGTATCTCCGCATTATTTTGAGCCTACTCTATGCTCCAAATGGACACAACCATGTTCAAACATCTCAGTTCAGCCTCAAAAACTATTATACAGATAGGAGAAATTTAGTTCAGAGACTTCAAAAGTCACCTCCCTAAGGTCACCAAGTCAGCTATGCAGCTCCGTGCCCTCGCTCCTGTGATACCCAGGCCTGAATCCAACTCTGACTCCAGAACAGAACAGCTTTCTAAATTTCACATTGTCACTCTGCCCAAGAGAAAAACCAAAAAGATTAGTTCCCTTCCTTTGGGGGCCACCGTTTCGTTCTTTCTGGTATAGAAAGAACAGGAAAAGCTTACCTGAGGTTCGGACCTGCTGAAGCGGCCCAGAGCGGAGTTCAGCCAGCAGGACACCATCACTACTGTGGCTGCCACCCCAAGGCCATCCACCCAAAGGCGTTTACTTTCTTTCTCCTCTCTGGGAGCCAGACTCTAGAAACCTCCAGCTGTCATGCATTTGGAAGAGAACTCAGAATAGCAAAACTGATGTGATTGAAGGGCTGAAGATAAATACCCCAGGTTCATGCCAAAAAAAAAAAAAAAAAAAGGCAGGAAAAACATCTATGAATATTTGAAAGATCGTACATCAAAGGAAAAAGGAAATGAGAAATTGCTTGCTGCTACCCGAGGAAAATGAATAAATGGAGCATCGAGAAGCTTAAACTGCTCAGAAGCACAGAGCATGTGTGGCGCACCCAGCCCAGAACCAGCTTTGCTCAGCCCCTTCTGGAAGGAGTGGGAACCTGCCAAACTCAAGGCAGCAGAATGTTCCTGTTAATTTCCAGTTAGGGTTTATTCAGTTTGTTTCATTACAATGTAGATTCTTTTCTTGAAAACTTAATAATGACCATGAAACTGATATCAGAAATGGCTGGTCCCTATACTGTGGCATGAACGAGACCCTTCTTAAGAGTTAAGCAGGCTCACGCTCACCTAGTAAGATTTGGTCTGTACCACACTCTGGGCACAAGCAGCATCACTGGCCTCCTGAAGGGCCACTTTGGGATGAGAAGGGGGAAGGGAAATGGTTATACTCAGGGGAAGAAAAAGGATATTCTGGTGGGGAGAGGGAACTATAAAGGAAGACACAGAAGATACATTGACGAGAGCTGGGCTATTGTCCAATGGGGTCCCTGGACAGGTTTTGGGATGGATCACTGGGCTCCAGCACCTCTACTCAGGGACCTGGAAGGGTATGGCTAAGATGGGAAGGAGGCCCATTGCCCAGCCTCTGCTGGGACCCAGCTTAGTTCTGGGGCCCCAGAGACAGCACCCTCCCCGCAGTCACTGGATTCTCATGATGTTCATGCCAGCAAAAGTGCCTCTGCCAGCAGGTCGCAGGCAGCAGGTGTGGACAGGTGGGAACCAGCACTGAAGAGAAAGAAGTTGAACAATAGATGTTAATGCTAATGACTTAGGTCAACTGACTGCCATTATGTAAAAACTCCCAGAAATAAGTGAGAAGCTGCATTGTGCATGAGAGAGGCCTAAAGTCTTGTTACTTCTTAGGCAGGGATAACAATGAGATAATAGATAGGAAGGCTGTGGATATACAGAATAAATTATAAACATTTTGCTGCATTGTTCATTCCCATTGTTCATCACTGCACAAAATTAGAGAAACCTCTTCCTAGCAGGTGTTGCGCATTGCGTTTCTGACTTGGTCTTACCTGAGTCTTCTTGCTCTGCGCTCCGAGCTCTTCCTGGGCCCCACGCATGGGCTGCTTGTCAGTATCAGAACATTTCTGTCGGTCTCTCTGTCCTCAGTTGTTTAATATTCACATCTTATGTGCAGTGGCCTCGTCGGTGGCAGTTCTCTAACTCTGACTTGCTACAGCAGGTATCTATACAACAGATGGGGTTCTCCTCCTGTGTGTGTTCCTCCAGGGGAATGCACCTGTTATCCAAGGAATAGGTTTTCTTGTTCTGCATGACACCTCTCGCTTCTTTGTCTCCTGCTTCGTCTGTCTCCCTCTGTTCTGCAGGAATTTTATGTTCCATGCTGCAAAATCCAGTATGGATTTTGGTGGAAAGAAAAACATTCGAAGTTGCCTATTACCTCAGAAAGAATGTTCCCTGTTATATAGAAGTGACACCCCTAGTGACACTGTCAGGTGTCTCACAGCACGAAGCAACCTGGGATTTATTGATGAGGCAGTTCTTGCCCAGCATTTGTACCTGACACATCTTCTGAATCATCAGGTCTTTCACATTACAAAATATGAATATTGAGATTGTGTTTGAAACCATAGAAATAGCCTAAAATGACAGAACAGTCCCCATTTATTAGGCAGCTACTTTTAGAAACCATAAGTGTTTCTGGTTTCACAATAAGTCTACAAATTAGGCATACTCCCCATTTTACAGAAGAGATAGAGGAAGCTCAGAGGGTTTTAAAAACTGGCAGCCTCTTGAAGGTCGAACTGCACGTAGGAGCATTGGGACTCTGCCCTGGAGCGTGTGAGCCTGAACCTCGGTCTCACTCCCAATTGCCCCCTTGCCCAGGAAGGAAATAATAGCACGTACAATGTTCTAAAGTCTCAGGGCCATCCTGAAGGTGCTAGGACAGCCATTTGTATTGAATAAATGATTAAGAATGAAATATTATCTTTTTTAATCTTTTCCAATTTGATCTAAAGGAATGCTGTGTGATTTTAGCTCATATTTCTTTGATTACTCATGAAACTTGACTTTTTTCATTACCATTGGTCATTAATTTTCTTCTTTCATGAACTGCCTTTTCATGTCTTTTGTTCTTTTTCCCATTGTGATTTAAAAGTTTTTCTTACCCATTTTTAAGAGTTCTTCATACGCTGAGGCCATTAATCATTTCACCATCATATTCATAATGTCATAAACATTTTAGCCCAATTTATCATCTTCCTTTTAATTTTAATTATGATGATCATTCCTTTTAATTTTGATTATGATGATAATGTATGTATAAAAGTTTAGAATACTTACATAATTACATCTAAATCTTTAGATTTAGCTTTGTACATATGTTCCTTTATCTTTGCACCAAATTACCCCAAGAGTGGTCAGGTCCAAGTAGGATTATGTTGCATTATCCAAACTTTCATAAATGGGTTGATAAAATACTAGCATATTAACTTACAATGAGGACTATGTTCCAGCAGCAACTCAAACACCACATAGGTAATTTGCTGAGTACGAATCACTTTGCCCCATTCTCCTCCATCTTGGAGTTGACATTATATTCAGACCTGCAGAACTTAGTATTATTATTTCTTTATAATGGAGAAAGGACTCACTTAATTAATGGTATAACAGAATGAGCACCCAAGTCTCCTCTTCACTATTTGGTTAAAAAAAAGAAAAGTAAAATGTATGTTTTGAAAAGAACATAGTTCTTATTTGTGCCAAGCATGAAAAAGCAACACAAACATTTTACTTTGCCAACACATAGATCACTTAAAACGTTAAAAAAAGAGAGAGAGAGAGAAACAGATGTAAACTTGTCTAGGAAAATGGACAACTCGATGATTTGTCTGTCACTGCCCCGCTCCTAGCCCTAACATAACACCGTAGCACATCCCACGACAGCCTATAAAGTGTGCCGCTGCCACCAAGTCACTTGCTGTTATGGAGACAGTATGAGCATGAGACACCTTCGCATGGGTTATAAAAATGCAGATTCTTCTAACATTAAAGAAATAAGCGGAAGTGTTTTGTAAACCAAAAATATTCAAATGCCTTGAGAAGCAGTGATGTTGGGAACCAGAACTACTGCATAAATATCTGCAGTTTTACCCAGACACTGCTGCTCTGGAATTTACATACATTCACCATGTGTAATTCGCTAGCTCCGACTTGTTTAAAAATAGTTTTTGCAAGGGCTCCTAAGTCTCGGGCCGACTTTGAGGGGATAAGCATTGGAGGCACTGAAGGAAGCTGTGCAGGCAAACAGACAAGACTGCTCTCACCCAGCAGCTGTCTGCCAGTCTTTCCGCTCCGTGTTTCCAAGACTCCACATGCCCTTGAACTGACAAGTTCTGCTCGTGTAAAAGTGAAGATATTCTCTCCTTCTACCTCTTCCACATTGGAAGGATTAAGATATTTCTGTCTCCTCTGAGTTCTGTAACTATCAAAGCCCCTTGGCATCTCAGATATTAATATGGCTCACACTGATGTGACTTAAACAGCCTTTTTAAAATTGAATCTATAATACTATGCTTATTTACTATTCCTTGACAGGTACCAGATCTGATTGAAAAAGAGTTTCTCCAAACATTAAGTATTTGGAACAGTCAGGTAAAGATAAGAAGAATGTATTAAGGGATTAAGGGCAAACAGAAAATGAAGATGAGGGCAGGACTGAGAAAATTAAAATAGCAATGAAGTGAGATTTTGAAAAATGACATTTGTGAGGACAAATGAAATTAGCCACGTTTAACTCTATCTGTCATGGCGCACATTCTCAGCAGTATTTAAAGCATGATCTCCTCCTGCTGTGTCGCGGCAAGTTTTGCCCAATTTTTTCTCGTTCCGGTTAGCACAACTGTAGTTAGCACCTACCATTTCTTTGCTATTCACCATGTTATTTGTTGCTGTTCGGGATAAAATGTGTGTATCTTTCTCCTAAAGAAGAAACGGGGCAGGTGGCTTTGGACCCTGTTCCTCAGTAAAAAATACAGAATCCAAATACAAATGGTACTTACATTTCAATTCCTCACTCTGTGTTCACCACTGATGTAAACATCTTCAAAGAAGTACTTATTTCCAAAAGCCTCTTTCCTCTTTCAAAAGAAAATGTATTTTCAAATTCTTGAAAAGGTTTTACAGAGAGCCCTGTGACTTCCCAATTAAGGGGCCCATTCAGCCCATATGGCAGCCATCGCCGGTCCCTGGGCTGGAGGCAGCACGGTTCTTACTCTGCCGCTTTGTGAGATTAGCAGGGAAGTGGCAGGCATATTGTCAGATGGAATATTGCACCGCTTTGGCCCCCAAAAGAGATGTTAAGAGCTGTAGAGTCGTGGCATGCTGCTCAAGAAAGAAGACAGTCAGCTTCAGTAATGAATTCACAGCTACTGCCCAAAATGCAAAAAAAAAAACAAAACTTTTTTTTCTTTCCAACAAAGAAATCCAAAGTAGACACCATTACCACTATCTATTCAGGGACATTACCCACTCCCTGAAACAGCAAAACTTCCCCAATAACCTGACTACTAAATATCTACAGAGCTTGTCTGTACTGTATGCCAGTGACTCAAAATGTGGGCCAGCAGCGGCAGCATCACCTGGTAACTTATTAGAAATGCAGATTCACAGTTCCCACCTCAGACCTACTGCATCACAAATACCGGGGATGGGACTCCACAGTCTGGCAAATCCTCCAGGTGATTCTGATGTGCACTAAAGTTTGAGAACCAGTACTTCATACAATGCTATTTTTAACCTTCATTTGAGAACAGAAAACATTATTGTGATTTAGGGATAGCACACCTGGCCCCAGCAAATCACTTCAACTCTACTATCTCTGATGCTGCTTTTCAGCAATGTTGTCATAAAACCCTTTGAGAATCTAGGGACAAACCTTTGAGAATCAAGGGACAAATGCAAAAATGTATAAAGGCAAATTTCACATTCAGTTTCAGGAGGTTGCTGAACACCCTGAAGCTTGTCCAGGTACCCCATCAAAGGAGCATCTACTTTATCTTTTTCTAAGCATTTTTACCTGCTCTTTGTAATAATCTGCAAAATCAACAGAGTAAGTATTATTATAACTTATAGCAGAGGACTTTGAAGCTCAGAAACCTAAGGGTCTTGCCCCAAATCTCAGAGCTGGTTATGAGCAGAGGGAACTCATACCTGGTTATGAGCAGAGGTGGGCTCAGCTCCACCTACAAACTCTGTTTCACATTCTACTCCTCTTCCCATCTCTGTCCCCAATTCAGAACATTGTAAACAATATACTGATTGGTCTGATTTGCTAAAATGAAATAGAAATGTTCTGTTACTTAGTAGTAAGAGTGCATTATTTTCACTGAAGCAAAGAAACTGGAAAGAAAGCCTCCAAATACTCTTTGGTAAATGGTCGAGGAATCTGGAAAAGGTCATTTGGTACGCAGCTGTCCATTAAGCATGATTTCCATCTTGAGACAGCTAAGCTGGTCAATGTAGTCGAATTCAGTTCAAATACAGTTAATTGAAAAGAAATCAGTCATCAGATTTGTTGATGACTGAAAGTCTCAATTTCCCATTTTGCAATTTGTTACTTTGACCAAATATAAACCTACTTTTAGTTCCGAGAAGTATCTTCAATTCAGTTTTCAGTTATGTGGCAGCCACTGTGTACAAAGAGCTGTAGGAGCAATAGGAAGATTATATATATATATATAAAAAACTTCCCTGCTCTCAGGAAACATACAAATAGGTAATGAACTCTTAAGAGTGAAAAATATGTGACCTGTCCAAGAGGGTGTTGCATTATCAGTATGGCAGCAAGAATCCAGAAAGCATCTACCTGCTCGCCCATGCGTTCCTGACTATAATGAAATATTCCACACTGCCGTATCTCCTGGACCTCCCAATTTGCTGTATTCCATAGTAGCTTCTGTATCAAAGGTAAAAAGCTCCCCTAGCTGTTGTAGTCTTGATTGTGTCTGTGGTTGCTGCTCTTTGTTCACATGACTTTTTTAATAGATCCCTGATTTCCACCATCTGATCAGCTCCCTGAAGCCTACCCAGACCATCGCCTCTCATCTAGTCAGGGACATCATGCAGTTAGTTTGTCTCTCTCTATCATCATCATCATGATCATCATCAATTTTTACTCTCAATCATAGCATTCTGTCACCATACAATGTACTATATATAGCATCTCCAATCTTTAAAAATCTTCTCTTGACCTCATATATCCCTCCAACTGCACCCCCCAATCTCTACTCCTCTTAATAGTAAAACTCCTCAAAAAGAGTTCTAAACATTGTTTCCTCCCATTTTCTCTTGAATCTATCTGGTCCAATCAGGATTTAAACCCTAATATGCAGCCACTGTGTGAAAGCTCTCAACTTGTATAGTCAAAACTGTACAACCATGTTGTGAAATCCAGTGGTCATTTCCCAATCCTCATGTTATTCAATGTATCTCCTCCCTGAAACACTTACTTTGCTTAGCTTCCAAGCTGCTGTCTCTCAGGTCTCCTCCTACTTCATCAGTTCATCATTATCAGACTTTGTTCCTTTTTACCTTTCCAACACCCTAACATTGGCATGTCCCAGGGCTCAGTCCTTGAACTTCTGTATTGACACTCACTTCCTGGATGACCTCAGTCAGCTCCATATCTCTAAATACCATCAATATGCTGATGTCTCCCAAATTTTTATCTCTACACCACCCTGAACTTCAGACCATTCATTCAACTTCTTCCTTGGCATCTCCATTTGGCTATCTAAGTAAGTTTCTCAAACTGAACATGTACGGACTTAAGTGTTGAATTCTAACTCACCACCACCACTAAATAACTCCTTCCCGTGTATTCTCCTTACTGCATCTTTCTAGTTGCCTAGGCCCAAACCTTGGTGTCAACCTTGACCCTTCATCCCCTCTCATGTACTACCGCTAATTGATCAGCAAATCATCTCAGCTGTGCCTTGGAAACTTTCCAGGATCCACCAACTTCTTACCACTTCCACTGCTGTTATGTCATTAAAACCACCTAAATCATGACATTACTGTAAAATTAAAAAATTTATTTTGTCTCCTTGCTTCCTAACTTGTCTCCTTGCTTCCACTCTCACCTGCGCAGTCTATTCCCAATACTGCTACCAGAGTAAAATTTTTGAATATGTTAGATTATGTCACTGCTCTACTGAAATCTCTCTAATGGATTCCTGTATCACTCAGAGGAAACGCCAAAAAAATTGTTATAGCCTAATTACCCGATATGATTGGCTCTTGCACTCTCTCTCATAGCATCTCTTTAGATAGGTTGGCTCCCTTGCTCTTCTTTAAGCATTGAAGCACAGCTCCACCTCAGAGTCTTAGCACATGTTCTTCTTCCCTTTGCCTGCAAAGTTCCTCAGATGTTCACGTCACTTGCTCCTTTCTTCCCCTTAAGTCTTTCCTCAAATGTCATCTGAGGAGTACATGCACCCCTTACCACTCCATATATGAAAAGTTTCCTACATAGAAACTCATAGTCTCTCTGTTTACCTTGCCTTATTCTTCATCACTGCTCTCATTGCTACTGACATAATTGATATTTATTTCTGTCATGCATACTAAAATGTTGTTCTGTGACCACAGAAACTTTTTTTGTTTACTATTAAAGCCACACTTTAAAATAGCCACACAGCCATCAATTAGGTGTTCAATTAATATTTGAATGAGTACATAAATATTATACTCAACTTTTTATTGTCTACCCACTCAATTCTAACCCAGTATTTTTATCATAAATCAATTCTCCAATTCAGACTCCTGTTTGAATAAATATCAAAGGAAACCATAGCAAATTCCTCTTTTTCTATCATTAATGTTGAGAACCCACAACATTACTTTTATTGTTGTTCTATTAGTTGTCCCAATTTTCCCCTATTGCTCCCCCCCCACAGTCAACCCTCACCCTGCTATCCATGTCCGTGGGTCACTTATACCTGTTCACTGATTAGACCCTTCCCCTTCTTCCCCCTTATTCTCCTCCTAACATTAATGATAGAAAACAAGGAACTTGTTATGGTTTCTTATCAATTATAACCCGAAAACAAACATTATCTCCAATTTTCATACAACTCTGCAAGTTATTTATCATCATCTCAGTTTTATAGATAAGGAAATTGGAACTCAGCAATGTTATCTGGTTCATTTAATCAATGTCAGGGCTAGGATCTGCATCCAGCTCCCTCAAGCTCCAGTGTCTGCACTGTTTAAAATCCCCATCCTTATCATTCACTATTGGCTCATTCGACAGTCTTGATTCCTTATTGCTGCCTACCAAAAAAAAAAGGTTTCTGAAAACCAAATATAAAAAGTATATAATGATAAAGTATAATTATTTCATAATACTATTGCTCACAACTGGCAATGTCTAAGAGGACCAATGACCAAATGTCTGAGCTAGAACGTTTAGACATAATTAGTTTAACTTTTTTACCAAGTCTAATTTCTAGGTTTTATAGAAAACTGCAATCTACAGAGGTTAATTTGCCTGAAGTTGGCTTGCTAGAGCAGGAAGGGTTGGGTGGCATGGTTAGAAGCAGTGTTTTAAAAGTCAGATAACCTGGTTCAAAGCTAGATTCTACCTCTTGTGTGTGACTTTGAGACAAGATTCTTAATCCTCACTTTGGAATGGAGATAATACCTACCTCATAGAGTTGTTTTGCAAATTATAATTTTATATACGTACATGTGTGTAAGAATATATATTGTGCTAGGAGATATTTATAAAATTAGACCTCTATAATTTTACAAATTATAATTTTTTATATATGTGTGTGTAAGAATAATGTATTGTGCTAGGAGATATATATATATGTATAGAGATATATAGATAGATAGATATGTATATGTGTATATATGCATGCATATGTATATATATATTTCCATACATATATATCTCCTAGCACAATACATTACAGCTATTATTACACAGTAAAGCTATTAGAAGAGCTCCAGTCCTCTAACACATACTCAAATTTATCTTATAAATCATTCTTTTCCTCAAACAGAACAAAATATTAACCTCCACAGGAAGGTACCAACTGTTGAGTCACTGTTCAATCCCAAAATCCAATTTGTCAATCTTCTTTAAGAGTGCAGTTTAAAACCATGTGAACCCTAATGCTAATACCAGGGATATTTTTGCTGCCTTCTAATTTTGGTACAGCACTGACTTTAATTGCTGCTTTCTAAGAAGGAGATGGGAGAAGGAAAGAAGGAGAAATGGAGTCTTCTAAGGAGATGGAATGAACACTCTCAAACACTTAAACATGAATGCACCAAGATCTTAAGTAGTTGAAAAGTACATTTGAAAATATAAATATATATTTTTCAGAGCTTATCGAATTTGTCCAATAACAACAGAACCTGTGAGCAGAAGGAACGGGAAACATTACATTGTTCAGTCTACTAATATGCTTCAGGGTTGAGTTCAAAATGCCCTCTCACATAGTAGACACACTTTCTCATGAAATGTATAGGACAAGGGGTTTAAAGCAGCAAAGATACTTGAAAAATAATCACAGGAACTAAGTAAATTGGTCCATGCCCTGCTTAAAGCCTTTCCACGGCTTCCCTTCATCCTAAGGAAAAAGCTCACACTCCCTGGCATGGTCCAACACCCCCCAGATCAGGCCCCTATGTGCTGCTCAATCTTCATCTTTTGCCGCCCTACCCCTTCACTCTCTAGGTGTCAGCCCCACGCCTCCATAAATGCTGTTCCCTCTGTCTGGGATATGTCTTAATGGAAGAAAACAAAATGAAGAAGCAACTGCTTCAAGCTCTGGCAGGAACAAGATGAGCTTTTGGAAGTGAGGGGATTGTTTTACAAGTGGAAATTGTACTAATGGTTTCGAGCAAGAAAACCTGCATTTGACAACTGAACCATTTAGCAACTTATGGCATGTAAAGTTAATTAAAAATACACAAAGGTAAAGTTGACTGACACCATGAAAAATATGGGGTAATTCAAAAAGAACAGCACACTTTTAAAACTATATTACTCAGTCAACCAGATTACAGAAATGTGTGGTTTGAATGCAGGTTATGTCAAGAACTTTATTTTGTAGCTCTCTTCCTCACCGCCATGAGAATATAAAGAACTGTACTGAGGCTGCCATTTTACCCTATAAGGATGATACGCTGAAAAGTACTTGGAATGAACTGGACCCCAGGATTAATATATGCCTTGTGATATGAGGGGCACGTTTTGAATATCTGTATAGAAGTTACTGTCATGGTTCCTTTATAAATTGGTTTTGAGCAAATGTTAATGCACAATGAATTTTTGAGAGTTTAATTCTTTCTGAATCACTGCACACATACGTGTACACATATACACACATAAGGACTGAAAGAAGTTATGGGAAAATAATATTTTTGTGGTAGTAGAATTTTAGGTTTCATCTAAATCCTCTCATTTTCTTTGCCATAGTAAAATTATCCTTGCCATGTAAGCCCTGAACCTAAGTCCTGCCACACTCACTAATAATTTGGGCAAGTCACTTAAGCTTTTGCAGCTTCATTAAAAAAAATTGAGATCATAATTCTAATTTCACAAGATTGATATGATGATTAAGTGATATATTTTATTTCAAAGTACCCAGTAAACTCTAAAGCATGATACTAAATGTTTATTATAATTACATTAACATGCAAATACTTTCTTCTCTAATGCCCCCTCCCCAGAGAGAGACCTTCCCTGAGGTCCCTACCTAAAACAAGTTCCCCCCAACTCCCTTATCAGTGTTTTCTTCCTCACAGCACTTCTCACTCTCTGCAATTATGATTTACAGTGGTTTAGATGTTTATTGTTTTCCTTCTAGAATGTAAGCTCCATGGGGGCAGAAGCTTTGTCTGTTCATTGCTGGATCCCCAGCTCCTGAGAAAGTACCCAGCTCAATATGGGCATTCAGTAAATATCTACGGAAGGAAGAAAAGGGGGGAGCAACGGAAGGCAGTGTCCATGCAGGTATAATTCCCTCATCTCATCAAGAAGAAATCAACGCAAATGGCCAAAGGAGAGCAAATGTATAGTAGGTAAGCTAAACAGAGTAACTGGGTAGCTCTGTGGTTAATGATTTAGTTTACCCTCAGTCCGCAGAACTCAGTACTAAATCCAAGAGGAAACCACATAGTCCACTGAAGGGAAATGAGTTTTAGTGCTCTCTCCTATGGCACATATCTACTCTCCTATCAGTACGGAGAACTGCGAACTCTACTCTTAAGCTGTTGCTTTGTACAACTGTCGGATCCTGATATTCTCTTTTTCTGGTTTAAGTGTTTGTGTTTTCTCATTCCTCTCTAGCGGATTTTAAAATCCAAATCACTGCAGTAATTCATTTTTTATTGTTCTCTTGCTTGGCTTCAACACATGTACAGTAGTAGTGTTCACTCTTCAGGGGGATAATGGCATTTTTGGAGATTTTACTGTAGTCATTACTCTTGCTTCTTTATTAAGAGACTTGACTTTAATCTTCTGCTTTAGCTATGTGGTTTATCTTATGAATATTAATATACAACCCAAAGGAATCTATCCAGTGAATATGAATTAGAGAGGGCTTTTTCACATTGAAGGAAGAGAAAGCCATTTTCTGGTACGCACATCTTTCTGGGGTGCACGAGCTCTAATTTAATCAGCATGTAGTCATCATGTATGCCACCAGCACTCCAGGCCACGAAGTAATTGAAATGATTCAAGCTTGTTTAATAAAGTAATTTCAATTATAGCAGGAGTTGAGTCAGAAAATGTCAGCCATACAAAGTTTATGCTGCTTGGAATCAGCAATAGGACACCCAGTGCTCATAGGGAAAGGGCCATTGTGGAAATGAGTTGTACTTTTTCAGGCTTTGAAATATCAGTGTTCATAGGAGAGTAGCTTTTCTTGGGTTGATCTGTTGGTCAAGAAAGCCACACTTCATTTTGTCCCGATCATAGTGTAAAGAAATGTACTTGTAGCCCTGGTCAGTGTGTCTCAGTGGTTGGAGCATTCCTCCATAACAGAGAAGTTGCAGGTTCAATTGCTGGTCAAGGCACATACCTAGATTGCGGGTTTATCCCTGGCCTACACGTGGGATGGGTGACCTGTGGTCTTAATGCGTATGATACCTGGTCCCAGCACAGATCCCCAGTCTGGGTGCATAGGAAGGAAACAAGTCGATGCATCTTTCACATCAATGTTTCTCTTTCGCCTTTCCTTCTCTCCCTTCCTCTCTCTCTCTAAAAAAGCAGAAAGCAAGCAAAACATAACCAGAGACACTGAAATTAAGAACAGTCTAACAATAGAGAGGGGAGAAGGGGGAGGGGACAATGGGGAGAAGAGTTTTCAGGAATCACTGTAGAGGACACATGGACAGAACTAAGGGGGAGGGAGGGAGGCTGGTGGGGAGGTGAGGCTGGGGGGGAGGTGGGGCTGGAGGGGAAGGGAGGGGGAGGGGAGAGGATGCAAATAACTGTACTTAAACAAAAAAAATAAAATAAATTATAAAAAAATAAAAAATAAAATAAAATAAAAAAACAAATGAAAATGTCCTCAGATGAGAATTTAAAAAAACGAAATTTACTCATCGCCAAGAACTCAGAACTGAACAAGTCAGAAAGTCCACCCTTTTTCCTCTAAATATCGCCAGAAGCTGACACTTCACCACAGTCTCCACCATTCCCTAATGTCCCAAGCCATGTTGTCACTTATGTTTGGAGTTATAGATGACAAAGACAGCTCTATATCCTCTACTTAAAAATATTAGAAAGAAAATTCCACAAGTTTTCATTATAATATATGATTGCATATTGGACACATTTAAAGTCACATTTTCCATCACAAAGTAACAAAAAAGATTCCAAAAATTTTCAATATGGTGATGTTAGTATTTCATAAATTATAAACTCTACTATGTATTCCATTATCTTCCTTCCCCTTCCTCTTTTCCCTACTTTTTTTTATCCTTTTAGTGTACTTCTTTTGGCACATTCTACCCATTTGAAGCCTTGGGTAGTTCTACTACCACCAAGATCTTTAGTTCCCAAATTAAATTCTATTGTTCTTTTGTTTTGTTTACTCTTTTCTTTAAAGACTTCTTTTTATATACAGATGGTTTGCTTTTTACTTACCATCATCCCACTATCTAATACTATTACCTACCCATACTGTTAAGTAATAATAGTTGGACCATTTGCAAGTTACTGTCATAAAATCAAGAGGCCTTACTAAATTCTCTTTATGTAGATTCATCCATTCTCCTCCAAATAACAACTCTCTCACCTTGATCACATTTGGTTTAGGTCAATTTATTAATGTAAAAAATGATCTATTTTAGATATGAAGTCACAGTTGCCTCCAGCAACAGAACTCTTGTTGACTTCGTCAGCACTGCCATTGTTTGAATCTCCTTTTGGTCTAGTCCTGAGACCCAACGTCCACGGGCATTAGAGAGGTCTGTTGTTCTGTTAAATGAAGATAATGAACATCTCCTCTGTAAATACACCTTCCTATGCTTCCTCCTACTAGGGACATGTACTAATCAACTATGGCAGTCTCATAGCTCAGTCTAACTTCAGTTAGGACATTCAGTGAGACAATAATTAGTACCCAATGTATTTTTCAAATTATGTGTGGCCTACAGGATAGATGTCTAACATCTTGCCAAAGTAAGTAGGTAAATTAAATACTATCAGACTATATTTTTTACAAAGGCTAAATATTCCATAAAGTTGAGTAGTAGGATCTTCAAATGAGATTTCTTCTTAGGAGTTGGGACCACTTGACTTTTCCTACAGAAACATTTCCAAACATACGGAAAACCAATGGAATGACACAAGTTAATATATAAATATTTGCTCTCAGCAAACCTTTTAGTTTAACCTTTCTTTAAAAATCCTGCTTCCTAGCTCCTCATTGATCTGTTCTCAACCCTAGCTAAGTCATACTCTCAGTTGAAAACTATAAAGAATAAAAAGCTCTTGGTTTATGTAGTACCTTCCTTTTATAGTCCTCAAAGGAGTGTATAAATGCAAGATCATTATGAGTCCAACTTTATAAATGGGGAACTTGAGGCTCAGAGAGGGTAAACAGCATTACCAAGGGTTGAAAGAACCTAGTCCCCATACATTCTAATTTGCCCCATTACCCAGAAGGCCATGCTACTGCTTTAGTAACAAAAATGTGTTTTCATGTGTATTGCCAGTAAACTGTCCCTGCTTAGTACTTCAGAAAAAGAGAGGTAAGAAATTAAAGGTTCGAAAACTCATATATTGAATCTAACAAACAAACTGAACTAACAAGCAAAACAGAGACAGACTCATAGATGGAGAGCAGATAACAGCTGGTTGTGGGGGGGGTGTTAGGAGGAGGAGGCATTGAACAAAAAGGAAAAAGGGCTCTTGGACATGGACAACACTGTGGTGATTGCTGGGGGAAGGGGTATAAGGGGACTAAATAATAATGCAAAAAATATAACAAAGATTATATTTTAAAATGAAATTAAAGGTTCAAATTCTTTTTTGGAATGAAATGATTACAAGAATGGAATTCTAGGCTACATACTCTAATTTTTATATCATTTTGTAAGAAATTCTTCTCTACCAGAGTATTTCTGATATAATGATTAATGATATCCACTCCTTACTGAATAGCAATACCTACTTCTGCTCTTTTTATGGCTATAAAAAAGAGGTTTTTATTTTTAACATGACATGTAAAGTTTCTAAAGAGTAATAGTTGAATTCAGAATAGAATTCAGACAAATTGCTAAAATTGTGAACAGATAAGCCATGTACAAAGAAGCCTTTCAATGTTAATCTTCCCAAGAGAGAAAATGCAACAACATTTAAAAGTAAGAAATTGTTTCATTCTGATGCAATTGTCCCTGAAATTCTATGAAGTGTGCAGAAATGGGCGCCCCACTCAATTCTTATGGGACGATGGGGGAAAGACAAGTGATGTGTGGCAATAGGAAGTGTCAACCTCTCCTGCCCTCCATCTGGCTTCTCAGAGGTAATGAGAACTTGTGAGGCCCAGGAGGTCTTTGTCCACACCTCCCACCAGCAGGTAATACGAAGGCCCACGCATCCCAATGCTACATTAAATGTTTTCAGTGACGTCTCAATTGCAGACAGTTCTCAGTCTTTCTGTAAAGCATACACACTGACTGATGAAGTCAAAGACCCAGAGAATTTACCATAATAATGATGGAGAATAAAATTAAGTTTTGTAATTTACTAAAATTTGCATTAGTTGTAATTTAAAGACACCTGATAACCTACAGAACAGTCTGAGTAATAAGCACACTCTTCAAGTCCCCACTTTTGCCAACTCTTGGTAGAAAACTTCTACTTTAGAGAGAATAATGACAATGCTATCCAACTGAACTTTCTATTCTTCACCTCCCATACACACTTTACATGAAACCATGACAACTGCGTCTGCATCCACACTTGACTCTCCCTCGAACTCTCGCTTCTCGTAGAAAACTTTCCCTTCAACTGATGGTCATGAAAGCCTGTCTTTCTGAGAAAAGTACTAAACATTATCTTGCTTCCCCAGTGTCAGAACCTCTAATTAAGCCTTCAACAATTGTTTCTGTTATTGTAACCATTATTATTACATGAAATGGGTAGTCTAGAGAAGGTTGTGGATGGTGGTAGTGGTGAATACTCTCCTAGAGCAAAAATTGGACTAGCTTCTCTATTTTGGAATATTCATTCCTTAAAATTGGGAGAAGACAGGTCCTTTGGGGACACTGGGCAAAAAACTCTATATACTTTCATGGAAGTAAACTAAAATTTAAATTAATATTAAGAGACCTTTGAGGAGAAAACTGAGTAAGCTGAAGGCAGTGCAAAAAACAGTGGGTATAAAGAGAGATGTACAGCCCCGCCTCTTTCCTTGTCCATAGGGAAGACAGAGGGTGTGTTTTAGACTAGTGTTTGAAACATCAAAGAATTTTAAGCACAATCAGACGGAGTCACTTCCTTCCCCTCTGGCTGTCTTCTTGAGTCACACTGTCCAAATTCTCCCAAATGAAGGTGACTGTTCCACCTCTGCCAGCAAGCACAACGACCGCCAAATCCTACCTCAGCAGCGCAGGCATATTTGTTTGTCTTTTTAAATCCATACCTAATATAAATACCAAGGCTGTCAAACTCCACACAGCACAAGAATGAAGCCTTCCTTCTCTCGGAGAATGGATGCAACCATAAGTGATACACCTAACTTTAGGGATGCTAGACAGAGGTGGCCCTCAGTGGTACTTCCGCACCATCCCAGAACAGACTTCAGGGCTTCTCATGCTCTCCATCTGGCAACATATGGGGTTTGTCCATTTATTAGACTTGTAATTACCAGGCTCATGTAGGTGCAGTGAAAGGCATTTTTCTTGCATTTATCACTTTAAGAAAAGGGACCTTTATTGAAATTGTTCTTTCTTTTACAATCCAATCCAAAATCCACTAATTTCCTCTTTCCATTCATCTTCCAGAAACCCTATACCCAAGACAAATGGGATTTATTATAGCCTTCTTTCAGTAATACCACAATGAGCAAGAGTATTTCAAGAATTCTATTCATCATTTCTAAATAAATATTATGGTACCAGCGCTTAGGCAATCTAAAGTGACTTTCCTGAGCAGATCTAAAGCTCTGTAGCAACACAAATGCATTAAACCTCCTAATTTCCTTGCAAAGCAAGCTAAGTAGCCAGAGCTAAAACATGATTTCAAGACTTCAACTACATGGCAGGTCACCTAGAAATGGCCCATCTGTTAAAAGAAAAAAGTAGTGTGGAGGGGATTATGGTAACAGCCAATTAATTGGAATATTAGCACTGTCTCATCCATTTCCAAGTCCAGTTTTCCAGGGAATGTTGGGTAACAGTGAAGGATTCACTTGCTCATCATCTAGTTATTTAAGAACTATTTATTAGATGGCTGGGTACTGGGTTAGACCCTGGGGATATAATAAAGAAAAGCTCTTTCTTTGTGGAGTGTAAAGTCCAGTAGAACAGAAATAGCTGTTAAAAAAAATAATAATAAAGTACCATGTAATAAAATAAAATAATGGAAGTATATCCAGAATTTATCAGGGGCGTCCAACCTTTTGGTGTCTCTGGGCCACACTGGAAGAATAGTTGTCTTGGGTCACACACTAAATACATCACAACATGTGATCACAAAAAAAATCTCATAATGTTTGAAGTCAATTTATGATTTTGTGTTGGGCCACATTCATAGTCATCCTAGGCCACAGGTTGGACACCCCTGAAGGTAGTGGATGACTTTCTTTGTGTAAGAAAATGAAAAGGTATTTAAGAAAAGGCTGTCTTGAGATATAATATCCAACATGGAAGGTTGAGCAGGAGTTTGACGGTGTTGTGTGTATTCTCTTTCTAAAGAAAAGGTATCTTTGTTGCTAGTGATGAATGTGTTGTAACAAATGTTCATGGCTACTCTGAAAACAGACTAAAAGACTGATGTGTGATTTAGTACACAATGGCACTTCCTGTCTCTGTCTGCTACTTCAAAACTAGTGCTGGAAGGGCCTAACCGGTAAATCTTAGAAAAGTACCTCTTCTTATAAAGACATGAATGTCCTATGGTCTCTGTTTCTTCTCCTGTCATAGCTGCTTATAAAGCAGAGATAGGGTTAGAGTGGGAAAAATGGGCAGCACTCTCATTTTACAAATGAGGAAATTACAGCTCTGAGAAGCTGTGGTTTTCCTCAAACAAGAAGACCGTTAAGGAAGAGTCCATGCCTGTCAACTGTGGATGAAAAATAAAATTTACCACCCAGTTTTAAATAACAGTGACTATATTTCTAAAATATATTTCTAACGGTTCTAAAAAAGAGAGAAAAAGAAAATCTAAAAAAAGAAGAATCCAAAATCCAGAGAAATAAATCATATTGACCTCTTATTCTACAGAGAAGCTCCAAGTCCACAGACCACTCTATTTCCCAGCCACGTACTCAAAAGCTAATCATACATGTCCTTACTTCACATAGACTATGAGCTGCGTAAGGGCAGTGTCTCAAGATAGAATATGTCTCACTGCAGAAACAGGTAAACTCCAAAATCACAGTGGTTTAAAGCAACAAAAGGTTATTTTTCACTCACACAGAATTGCTGTACAAGAAGGGGATAACCAGCTCTCCTCCATTAAGTGACTCGGGGATTGAGATTGGGGATCTTCTGAGGCCATTATCTCAATATTGGACATCCAAAGTTGCCACATCAGGGTCTTAACTGTATTAACCCAGTTAAATGTTCACAGTCCACTGGTCAGAACTTGTCACATGGCCCCAATTCAACTGCAACAAAAGCTGAAAAGACACAGGGAATTATATGAATATTTGAGGAGCACTGAGATTATGTCTTCTCATAGAATCTCCAGAAATAATAGTACAGTATATGGCACAGAATACATGTGACAAGGCTGTACTGAACAAAGAAATAGATGAAGAAATCACTCTAGTCATGGTACTTTTTAACACTGCTAAGGGATACAAAGATATGCAAGAAATAATAGCTGTGTTCAAGGAGCTGAAACCTGATTTTGAAATTAAACACAAATACACATCCAAACCAAATAAAATTAACCATCCTCAGCAATGGAAACTAAATGACACATGAGTGATCTTCAAGATAAAAGGAAAGAGAAGTCAAGGTTTAGAACAGTTTGGAAATCCAGTCCTCTATTTTTTTTTTTAATCCTGAACTAAAACATTTCTCTCAAAAGATCCAAAGTCCATTTGCCTCAAAATGTTATTTTAAACTGAAGGACAAGGAAAATTATGAAGCAATAAAATGTACCTTCAAACATTTTGGAATCCAGTTGCGAACATGGGTATAGTGTTAGGAATCATTTCTAGTATTTTTTTTCTCTACAGAAACAGAGAATTTCCAGAACTGAGCATTTTCTATGTCGTATTCATATGTGATACCCCCACACCAGGCCAACAGATCTGACCCCCACTGATATATCCAGACTTCCTAAGTGTACTAGCAACAGGAAGTGACTGCCTAATGACAGCAGGAGATGTTCTTCATGGAAATTCTAAAGAACATTCAATAACATATGAATCATTTGAAAAGTATTCATCATTTTCTGGCAAAATGCTGGCCCTTTTTTTACAATGTATTATTAACCTTAAGTAAAGGAAATTGAGAACCAACAATAACATTTTATAGCAACTTTCTCAAGCCCTAGCTCAAGTTCAAAAGTTTGACCAGCTGTGTAAACTGATATAATTTTGAAAAATCAATTTAGCTATATGAATGGTCTTTAAAATGGTCATATATTATGACAATTAATTTCCTTTATAAAAATCAATCATAAGGTAGTGCTGACAAAGATATCATCATGAAAATATTCAGGCAGCATTATTTATCATTGAGAAAAACTTCTGACAACCTAAATGTCAAATTCTGGAGGAATTATGAAGCAAATTAAATTACATCCAGACTTCTGATCAAGATGGCAGCCTAGGTAAACACAGCTCGCCTCCTCTCAGAAGCCCAGCACAAGTAGCAGCCATCTCAGATTGCTTTATAGCTCAGGCAGGATAGCCCTGGGCAAAACACAATTGCGGCCTGACCTTGGATTCCACCACCTGGGAAAACCCTGGAGCCTGCGTACCCAGGGGACAACTACAGACCATGTCAGAGTACCACCACCCTGATCCTGCACAGCTGATCCTCCACAGAAGGTGGTGGTTGGTGGTCAGTGTTCACAGCCAGTTCTTGCAGCTGACTCACCTACATACATCGCTCCCATTTACCTGTCACACCAGTTCAAGTATCAACTACAAGAGGAGGGAGTACTCAAAGGGTGCACTTCGAGTACCCAGCTTGAGTGATAAGGAAGGCTGTGTTGCTGGACCCTACAGGACACCTACTACATTAGGCCAGGCTACCAAGACTGGGAGTCATAGCAGCTCTACCTAATACACATAAACAAACACAGGGAGGCTGCCAAAATGAGGAGAAAAAGAAACATGGCCCAAATTAAAGAACACATCAAAACTCCAGAAGAACTAAACAAAATGGAGATAAGCAATCTATCAGATGCAGAGTTCAAAACACTGGTTATAAGGATGCTCAAGGAACTTACTGAGGACTTCAACAACATAAAAAAGATCCAGTCAGAAATGAAGGATACATTAGTTGAAACAAAGAACAATTTATAGGGAAACAACAGTAGAGTGAATAAAGCCAAGAATCAAATCAAAGTTTTGAAACATAAGGAAGGAAAAAAAAAATCAAAACAACAAGAAGAAAAAAGAATCAAAAATAACACAGATAGTGTAAACAGCCTCTGGGACAACATCAAGCATTCCAACATTGACATTGTGGAGAAGAAAAAAAGCAAGATTTTGGAAATCTATTTGAAAAAATAATGAAAGAAAACTTCCCTAAGCAAAGGAAGTAGACATGCAAGTCCCAGAAGCACAGAGAGTCCCAAACAAAATGTATGCAAAGAGGCCCACTCCAAGGCACATCATAATTAAAATGCCAAAGTTTAAGACAAAGAAAGAATCTTAAAAGTAGCAAGAGAAAAGCAGTTAGTTACCTATGGGGGAGTTCCTATCAGACAATCGGCTGCTTTCTCAAAAAAAACTTTGCAGGCTAGAAGGGACTGGCAAGAAATATTCAAAGTCACGAAAAGCAGGGCCTACAGCCAAGATTGCTCCAGCAAAGCTATCATTTAAAATTGAAGAACAGATAAAAAGAGCTTCCCAGACAAGAAAAAACTAAAGGACTTCATCATCACCAAACCATAACTATATGAAATGTTAAATGGACTTGCTTAAGAAAAAGAAGATCAAATCTATGAACAATAAAATGGCAATAAATACATATCTATCAATAATTGAATCTAAAAAACTAAGCAAACAAGAACAGAGACAGAATCATAGAGCACGGAGAGTGTTTTGATGGTTGCCAGATGGAAGGTGCACATGGGGGAATGGCTGAAGAGGTGAGGAAATTAAAAAGTACAAATAGGTAGTTACAGAATAGCCACGGGGATGTAAAGTACAGCATAGGAAATGGAGTAGACAAAGAACTCATATACCTGACCCATGGACATGAACAATGGTCTGAGGATTTCCTGAGAAAATGGGGGTGCTGGGTGGAGGGGGAAAAGGGGAAAAACTGGGATAACTGTAATAGCAAAATCAATAAAATATAATTTTTAAATTTAATTAAATCCATGAATGAGTATATTATGTAACCATTAAAATCGATAATTACAAGTTTACTATCTATCAAAAGTTCAAATGAGAGATGTTTCTGTTCAGGTCTTCTGCCATTTCTCTTTTTTTCCACATTTTTTTATTGTTGTTCAAGTACAGTTGTCTCCATTTTCCCCACACCACTCCCCCTTAGCCCAGCCATCCCCACTTCCCACCCTTGATCCTATCCCCCTTTGGTTTTGTCCATGTGTTCTTTATAGATGTTCCTGAAAACCCCTTCCTCCTTTTCCCCCCATTATCCCCACCCACCTCCCTTTTGGTTACTGTCAGTGTATTCATAATTTCAATATCTTTGGTTATATTTTACTCGCTTGTTTGTTTTGTTATGATTAGGTTCCACTTATAGGTGAGACCATTTCTTAATTGGATTGTTTGTTTGGTGTTGAGGTACTTGAGTTCTTTATATATTTTGGATATTGACCCCTTGTTGGAGCTGGTTTTTGCACATATCTTCTCCCATACAGTTGGTTGCCTTGTTTTGTTGGCAGTTTCTTTTGTTGTACAAAAGCTTTTTAGTTTGATATAGTCTCATTCATTTATTTTTGCCTTTACTTCCATTACCTTTGGGGTCAAATTGATAAAATCTTCTCTAAGACCAAGGTCCATAAGTTTAGTACCTATGTTTTCTTCCATGTAATTTATTGTTTTAGGACTTATATTTAGGTCTTTGATCCATTTTAAGTTAAATTTTGTAGATGGGGACAAACAGTAGTCTAGTTTCATTCTTTTGCATGCGGCTTTCCAGAGGCCAACAGATATATGAAAAGATTCTTAGCTTCACTAGCCATTAGGGAAACACAAGTCAAAACCACAAGATGCCACCTTACATCTGTTGCAATTGCTATTTTTAACAATACAAGTAATAACAAGTGTTGGAGACGTTGCGGAGAAATAAGAACTCTCATTCACTGCTAGTGGGAATGTAAACTGATACAACTACTATGGAAAACAGTATGGACGCTCCTCAAAAAAAAAAAAAAAAGAGTTGCCATATGACCCAGAAACTCTTGCCTTGGCATGTACCCAAAAAATATAAAAAACATTTATTCATAAAGATATATGCCCCCCTCTGTTCATTGTATCCTTATTCATGGTGGCCACACATGGAAACAACCTTGGCCACACATGGAAGTGTCCTTCAACAGATAATTGGATGAAGAAGATGTGGTACACATATACAATGGAATACTACTCAGCCATAAGAAAAGATAAAATACTGCCATTTGTGACAACACAGATGAATCTTGAGATTATCATGCTAAATAAAATAAGTTAGATGAAAAAAGTCAAGAACCATTTGTGGAGTATAAAACAAACCAAAAAAAATAAAGACACACAAAAACTCATACATGCAAACAACAGTATGGTGGTTACCAGAGAGAAAGGGGGTCGGGGGGTAGAAAAGGGTAAAGGGGGTCAAATACATGGTGATGGGAGGATACTAGACTTCGGATGAACACCCAATGCAATACCCAGATGATGCATTATAGAATTATACACTTAAACCTGTATAATTTATTAACCAGTTTTACCCAATACACTTAATGGAATTTATTAAAAATAAGTAAATAAAGTAAGTAAGTTGTGAGAGAAATGTTAAGTAACTTACACTAGCAAATGGCAAAGCCAGAATTCAACCCAGGCAGTTTGTAACCAGAACCTGTGCTGGAAAACACTACACTGAACTCCCTCTCTTCCTCTTCCTGCTTGATATCCACATACGCTCCCAAGAAACTCACTTCTCAGAGCTAGCTCTGGACACACACCAATAGTCTCGGAGCTTTGCCAATTGAAGGCTAGGTCAGGTTGCTATTTTTCTACTATTTCTTGTGAAAAAAGAAAAAAACAAAATTCAGAGGTCTGAAGCTACATAAATTAGAGAACAAAGAAAATAACAGAAGCAAAAAGTGGAGTTGGAGCCTTTATGCACAGACCCAAGTGAATGAGCAAGAATTTCCAGAATGAGGGATTCTAAAGGTAAGTCTGTTTCAAAGCATTTATTTAAGTAATTTTTAATTTATTTTATTACTGTTCTGTTACAGTTATCCCAATTTCCCCCCATTGGTCTCCACTGCTCCACTCACCCCCTTCTTCAGTCTATCCCCACCCTGTTGGCCATGTCCATGGGTCCTTTATATATGTTCCTTAACCAGACCCTTCTGCTTCTTTTCCCCTCACCCCCTTCCCTCCTCCCCTCTGGTCACTGTCAGCCTGTTCCTTCTTTCCTTGTCTCCAGTTCTATTTTGCTCATTTTTTTGTTTTGTTCATTAGGTCCTTCTTATAGGTGAGATCATATGGTATTCGTCCTTTGCCACCTGGCTTATTTCACTTAGCATGATACTCTCCACTCCCATCCATGCTGTTGCGAATGATAGGAGTTCCTTCTTTCTTTCTGCTGCATAATAGTCCATTGTGTAAACACCTCATATAAGAGTTTGATCTCCAAAATATATAAAGAACTCACATGACTCAACACCACGAAGACAAATAATCCAATTAAAAAATGGGCAAAGGACCTGAACAGACACTTCTTCTCCAAGGAGGACATACAGAGGGCCCAAAGGCATATGAAAGGATGCTCAGCATCACCAGCCATTAGAGAGATGCAAATTAAAACCACAATGAGATACCATCTTACACCGGTCAGAATGGCCATCATAAACAAATTGACAAACAAGTGTTGGTGAGGTTGTGGAGAGAGGGGAACCCTACGGCACTGTTGGTGGGAATGCAGGCCGGTGTAGCAACTGTGGAACACAGTATTGAATTTCCTCAAAAAACTAAAAATGAAACTGCCTTTTGATGAAGCAAATCCACTGCTGGGATTATACCCTAAGAATCCTAAAACACCAATTCAGAAGAATCTGTGCACCCCAATGTTCATAGTAGTGTTATTGACAATGGCCAAGTGCTGGAAACAGCCTAAATGCCCATCAGTAAGTGAGTGGAGCATTTATTTAAATAATTTTTTAAAAGAAGCAAGAAAAAGGGAGGGAGGAGAAGAGGAAAAGAAGGAGAATGGAAAGCAATAAGTTTAGTAACAATGAAATAGCCAAAGAGATTCAAAGTCAGTGTGTGTAAGGGCGGACAAGAAAATGAAAAAATAAATAGCTGAAAATAGGAAACCAGTTATAAATCCAGTTTGGGGGCTTAAAAAGGACTTCAAAGAAGGGGTACAAATAAGAGGGTTCCACCACTGAACAAATTCAGATTATGAACAATTTTCTAGTCAGTTAGTTTCCGTGGGAAGAAATGCTCTGCAGCGGTGAGCAGCAAAGGAAACGTGTGCATCTGGGAATCTGACAGGACTAAGTTGAAAGCTGGTTATTTCATAATCTGTCACCCAATTATAACTAAATCTACTTCAGATTCTGTGTGCAGTGAAGGAACTAGCATGGCAAATTAGATGGAAGGGGGCAGAATGCATTAACATTTAAGGAAATATAATTTCAACATGAATAATGTTGATTTATTTAGGAAGGAGGAAGTTAATCTTTTAAAGGAACATGAAAAGTAAGTCAAACAAATTTAAGAAAACTAATAATAGGAAAAATACAGAATTTTACAGAAAAATATAAAGTCCCTAAGGAAGCTATATTTTTAAAAAATAATGCAATAGTTATCAAACATAAATTTCTCCTTTTTATTGTTAACTTGTATAAGAAAGTACCACTCTAAAACATTTTTTAATGACAACCACAAGAATAGACTTCTAGAAATATTGCTTCTTTTGGAAGTGTTAATGAATTAAAATGAAGGGCTTTGTAATATAAACAGAAATTACCCCAAATATCCAACCATTTGTTAAATATTTATTGAGTACTTAGTATGTATCAGGCACACTATTAAGGGACTGGAAATCTAACAAGTGACTGACTTAAATCCACCTCAAAAATTTCTTTAAAAATTATAATAGGTGACAAAAATTTCTAATGCCCCAATCCTTTGTTTAATGTATAAAAAAAGTGTGCGTCTGTTTTCCAATGCCCCCCTCTTATATCTAATACCAAATGGGGTTTTTTCTGCTATGGAAGAAACATTCATTAATGATTCACAATCAATACCATTTTATCCATGTGATTTCCAAAGGCTGTGAAGAATGTCCGCCCAATAGCATAAAAGGCTGCTGGTCCCACAGAAAAAGTCTGTGAACAGAGCCCTAGAGTGAGAATGGAGGTCAGCTGCCCAGTGTAGGGCTACGCTGGAACTAGCTGCATGCATGTAATCTTTAAATCCCCAATACAATAAATAAGATTTATAAAACTTCATTTCATTTCCAAGGTAAAGAAGGAGAAATGCTTAGTGATTAAACTGGGGCCAAAAGAACCTCCATGGCTCCGTTTTCTGGCAGTGTCTCCCCTCACAGTCACACACAGGACCTCCCGCGAGACTACCAAAATCCCTGGGGAATTTTCTTACTTGACCAACTTGAAACATGTAGCAATTCTCAATATCTAGAAAGTAGAGTCAGCCCGATTCAAACTACTTAGAATGACGGATGGTTCTACCCAAGGAAGATCAGGACGCTGATATCAGAAGACTGGAAAATGGATGCTGGGCAGGCAAAAAATTCAACATCCATGTCATCTTTAAATCTATATATGTTTGTCCTTTGTATCAAGGTTTCTTTTATTTTATGTCTTTTTTCTAGAGTCATAGCTTTGCTTTGCTCTGCAGGATTCACTTTGGGAAAGTTGCAGTCAAAAATGTGTACGTGACTATAAACATAACCAAGCACTATTTTTAAGTATAAATTCTCTGAGTTACAAAGGAAGTAGTCTTAAAGAAAAGCTTTTACACACTTTTCATGCTGTCTAAAAAGATAGAAAAGTAGAGCTTACCCAGGATGGTAAGGCCTAAAAAGTGGTACGAACCAGGTCGGGACTGGGAAAACAAGGAAAAGAAACAACTGTTATCACTTTGAAAAGACAACGATGACTTGCCACCACGGACTTTCTAAGAGCATCCTTACACCCAGCAGGCAAGAACTATGAGGCGATCAGCTCAGCATCCTGTGCATTTACCAGGAAACACACCACCCATGTAGACCTAAAGTAAAGAAACTTGAACAAGCTAGCAATAAATCTGTCCTGGATCCCAATGGTATGTTACTTCCTTAAACTGCCTATGTAAGAAAACTCAGATAACTATAAAAACTTTAGGTTGCTTTTCACCGTGGTTACCGCTCAACTCTTTGTCATTTGCCTTCTCAGGTTATTTTTGACATTGAATTTCAGCCATTTATGTATGCAAAAATAAACCATTTTACAGGACACACGAAGCTAGTGCAGTAACATAAGACGATAGCTGACAGTTTTGGATAACAAATATCTACATTAAGCTTTATGCTTGGACTCACTTTGAAATAATGTTGAAGATTTTGACACTGCCAGTTACACACTTCATACTATGAATTTGGAATCAGTTGAGAAATAGACAGAGTGGTCAACAAGATATCAAAATATCAGCTTAATTGCTGGTAGTACCAGATTCGAGACTGTGCCTGGGCCTGCCCCATATGGTTTTCCTAACACTTTCCCTACAGAATAAACCCATGTACCCTTTACAACACTGAGCCTTACTGCAGAGGCAAACTTAACACGTACAGATAGGGAAGGAAAACACAAAGGTACAAAGCACAGGCCGAGAGATGAAGAGCAGACCACAGGAGAAGAGCAACACTCACTACCTACTCCTCACCCAGAAGGACGGAGACAGTAAGTGTCCAATCTTGCCCACTAGGTGCAAAGTAAACCACTCTTGGAGAAGTAAGTGATAGACAGAGAACAGAGATGGTAAGAGGATCTGGCTTTATATGCTGACAAATACATACAGAGCTATAGAATACTGTTCCTTTCTGAGCAATGAAATAAAAATGTCCCCATTAAAAACGAAGTCAGAAAAAATGGGTTGCCTACTTTAAAAAAAGGCCTACCATTTATTCAGCATCAAATGTGTCAAGTACTTAAATTCTATTGTTCAAAAAAACGTTATGGTTATTTTTATCCCTATGTGAGAGATGGGAAAACTAAGTTTCAGAACATTTAAGTAACTTGCCCTAAGCCCTTTCTCTTTCTGCTATATCACAATGCTTCATGAAAGATTTTTTTTTCTTCCCAGTATCTAAATCCCCTTCCTAAATTGAGGGAGTCCTGCCCTCATCTGAAACTTGTCAGTAGGCAGAACGCCCCTCCCAATATGGAAGTTGAGAAAGCTAGACAATTTCTCTCCCTGAACTCATAAGCTAGACTTGGCTAATCAAATATTTATACCTTGGACATTAACTCTAGATCAAATGACTTATTAAAAGAAAAGTAGGAGGCAGTTTAGAGTTCATTAAATGGGAAGACAGCACCTTGCGCCTAGTTGCCAGCAGCAGTACCTAATATCTATTATCTACTAGCAGGCTCTTCCTCTCCTGTGTGGATCACCGTGGCTGTCATTCAGCCAACAGACTCACTTAATTTCTGCCTGTAATGGGCTGGATTATAGTTCAGCAAATATTTCCTCCACCCACCCCTGCATTCCACTGTAGGCATAGTATACCTTCCAGCCCCACTGATGTTGGGCTTGTTCATCTGTCATGTTTGGTCAAAGGAACATTAGCCTACATGATGCACAGAGGCTTACATGTGCTTGTGTGGTTTGGCTTGATACTTATGCTTCAGGGATTTGCCACAAGAAGAGCATGCCCCAGGAAGCCTCTTCCCTTTCTCTGAGCCTAAGGAAGGACTGACCTGCAGCACATCAGAATCCAGCTCAGAGCCCAGCCAACCTGCAACCCAAAGCAGCACTACCCAGTTGTATTGGGTTGGCCAAAACTTTGTTTGTTTGTTTTTTCCATAAGATGGCTCTAGTAGTGCTAGCTGTCTAACTTGATTCAAAACAATTTTGCTAGATTGTATTGTGACAGCTGTCATATCGGCATGCATTTAAAAAATATGTATCAAAATTGGTGAGTTTTTGTGTAGCCATTTTTTATTGAAGATGGAAGAAAATAAGCAACCTTTTTAGCAAATGATGGTTTATTATTTCAAGAAAGGTAAAAAAGACAACAGAAAGGCAAAAAAAATTGTGCAGTGGTATGGAGAAGGAGCCGTAACTGATGGAATGTGTCAAAAGTGGTTTGTGAAGTTTCCTGCTGGAGATTTCTCGCTGGACTATGCCCCATGGTTGGGTAGATCAGCTGACATTGATAGCAATCACATCAATTCATTAACTGAGAACCATCAACGTTATACCATATGGGAGACAGCCGACATACTCAAAATATCCAAATCAATAAAGTTAGTGGTGAAAATGAAAAATGTGTCTTTTGTTTTACAGAAAAAACTAAACAGACATTTTGGCCAACCCAATAAGTATTTGTTTCCTGGATCTGCAGTAGCACTTAACCACAAAGCCGGTAGCTTAAAACAACAAAAATGTAGTCTCTCACCATTTTGGAGGCCCGAAAGCAATTTCACTGAGCCGAAACCAAGGCATCCAGAGGGCCATGCTCTCAGACAGAGTCTGCTTTCTGGCCGTTTCCAGATCCTAGATCTGCAATCCCTGGCTCAGGGCCCCTTCCTCCGTCTTCAAAGCCAGAGCACAGCATCCTCAACTCTCTTTCTATTGCCATCACATATCTCCTTCTGCCTTCTATGTCAATTGTCCCTCTGCCTCCCTTTTATAAGGATGCATATGATTGCTTTTGGAGCCCATTAGGGTAATCTACACATCCTGAGAACCTTAACTCAATCACACCTGCAAGGCCTCTTTTGCCACATAAGGTAACAATCACAGGTTGTGGGGATTAGGACGTGGATATCTTTTTTTTTTTTTTTTGGTATTTCTATTTTTTTTTATTGTTGTTCAATTACAGTTGTCCGCATTTACCCTCCCCCAACCCCACCCCAGGCAAACCCACCTCCCTCCCTTGCTTCCCCCCTCCCCCTTGGTTTTGTCCATGTGTCCTTCATTGCAGTTCCTGAATACCCTTAGGACGTGGATATCTTGAGGAGGCCATTATTCAGCCTGACACACCAGCCAAGTCCATCCAGGACCCACCAAACCGCAGCCAACTTTGCAGGCCCCTGAGAGTGATAAATAAACACTCGTTGTTTTAAATGCCTGAGCTTTGGGGTGATTCATTGTGCAACATTATTGTGGCAATAGCTGATTTAACGCATCATCCACTTTCTGGAGCCTTCCCCTCAATTTTCTGAGCTACTAGGCATCTCCAATAAATTCCTATTGTGCCTAAATGAATTAGAATCAGTTTCTATTACTTGCAATCCAAACAAGTTACCTGACATTTACTAACCATAAGAACTGGAATAGCAAATGGCAGTACTGAGAATATAAATCACAAACTGGATATTCTTCTTAGTACTAGCACCATAATGATCTGTTTGGAGAAAATTGAAAAAATAAAGAAGTCTGCAGATGGGGAAACTTTGACATGAAGTACATTAAGTGGACAACACTTCTTTCCTAAACCAAGTAAACTAAATCAAAACCCTAACCTTCAAGTGAGGAGATAAGTAATTAAGATACATGTTGTATCACAGAGAGCAGGTGTTATAATGATCACAATCGTGTATGCTGTCCCAAAGAGGCAATGACAAGAACTCTGACAAGACTACTGAATCAAATTGGCATTTTTTTTAAAGTTTGTTTTAACTCCTGGTTATTCTATCCAAAAGAAATTCCACAGGTCAGAGAAGTGGCAATGAATTAATGTCATAAAAAAGGTATAGAGACAGCAGGAAATTGCAAACCATTAGTTAAGCCCTGTGATTCTTTGCCCTCATTCTACATCTTAAACAAAGGAAAAGAGGACAGTAGATGGAAGGTAACTTAAAAATGTGGTGCTCTGTAAAGGCCAGCCAAAAGAGCTTCAGGACATTTATTTGAAGTCAGGACATTAGTGCCAGGGTGAGTAAAGGGAATGTAATAGTTTTACGTTTTCACAAAGGGGCCTGACAGATCTATATCAAAGGAAAAATGTCCAAGAGACAGAGTGATGGGATAATAGAAACTGGAATTAAAACTTGGCTTCCAGGGAGACAAAGAGCAATGATAACTTGGAGTGCTTCCAAGGTACCTCGGGAGGAATGTGTGGGGGTGAGGAGCATGCAAGAACAAAGACATCTCAATATTTGGGTGGATATAAGCAAAGATGACTCCTGCATTAGGAGACCTATGTCTGCCTTCTTGAAAACAAAGATCCCAGGCTTCATTTCACTGGAAGAATCAGAGCTCTTCCTTCCTGAGCCAATTACTTAGAACAGAAAGGTCTCCTAGAGGACTTGTGACAAATGAACTAAGTTAATGTGACTGAGTCCCCTCCTACAAAAAAGATGGACATTCTGAATAAAATATGACCCTCGAAATGCATAAATGAGTTTCAAATGCAGAAATAGAAATACACAGGTGCTTTAAATAAAGAGAGACAGAGGAAGACAGAGGAAGACAGAGACAGAAATTTCATAGAACAGGAAATATGAGCTCATCCCATAGCCTTACAGCCAAACCGTGCTCCCGATGTGGGTCCTAGGGCCAGGGTGAGGGACATGGCAAGGATCCCAAGAGGCAGGGAAGCTGGAACTAACCAGGCCTCCTGGATTAGGCCACAAGCCCCAAAGAACATCAGTAGGAAAAAGCCTATTTTGAAGATTATTTTTTTAATTTTTATTTTTAGAGAGAGGAGAAGGGAGGGAGACAGAGAGGGAGAGAAACATCAATGTGTGGTTGCCTCTCACGTGGCCCTCACTGGGGACCTGACCCGCAACCCAGGCATGAGCCCTGACTGGGAATCAATCCGGCAACCCTTTGGTTCCCAGCCCACGCTCAATCCACTGAGCTACACCAGCCAGGGCAGAAAAAGCCTATTTTAAAAAATCATCTGTTAAATGGCCCCCACTTAACTATCTGGCCAGATGGTTAATACTTCATTACCTCTGCAAACCTGCCAATGCCATTCTCTTGGCAAGTAGGTAATTCCTTGGTATGCCCACATACTTCTGCTTTTACCAGTTGCTATGCTTACCAAGAGTCAATAATATTGGATCCTAAACCTGTCACTGCCTGGGTACTTAGAATTGTAACTCTGTAATTTAATTAAATATTAAGAAAATTGGTGGAATGTGGGCATGCAAGACAGGGATTTACTGTTTCTATAGAAACAGCTTGAATTCTTTAAAAGACTCAGTGAAGGTGTGATGCTAAAAATATTGCTATCAAATTAGCTATGAATTAAAAAACTGATTAAGTGTTGGAGAGTCTTAAAAATTTAGAACTCTGCAGTCAGATTGATAAACAATATCTTTAAGCTTCCTTCTACTACAAGTTCTTTAAAGAGAGTAGCATCAAAGATGATACATTACTGGCATCATAAAATTTCAATAGCTGGAAAATACTGTATATTTGACACATTTTAAAGTAAATAAATATTTAAGATATTTATATATTTTTAAATTCCCTATATTAACTCATAATAAAAATCCTTACTCAAAATTAAATTTTAAAAATAGTCATGACTGATTCAGTTTTTGAATGCAAGTCCGTGGACTGTAGAGTAGTAAATAGATTTCTGATTTGGGAAACTCATTCGAATATATTGGGTTATTTTTAAATCTATAAAATGAGAAGAGTGAAAATATCATTTCTGAGTATGCTTCCATCTGGTATATTCCACAGAGTTACTATTCTCCTATAAGAGTTAGCCTGTGTTGAGACTGGGGTTAAATTTAAGCAAAGAACCTAGTACTCCTGGCAAAGGAACTTACTTCCCGTCAGTTGTCAGAAGACACAGCACCGCAAACAACAGAGGAGGCACCTGGGAATAAAAGATAGTCAAGTAAATAAAAGAACAAATTTAAAACTCACTAATCCAAGAAATGCAGAGTTAAGATGGAAAACCTAGCCTGGTACCAGCATTAAGTAAGCTTTTTGTCTTTTTCCCCACTACAACAGTGCCAATTAAGAACAGAGTGTCGGCTGAGAGAGGTGTATAATAGAAAATGCTGACAGAATCTTAACTCTAACAGGCAGGAGAGAGTAGCTTTAATAAGGTGTCTGAAAGCAAAGGAATTTTTTAAGGAATGAGGGAAAAGGGAACTTACTAAGCAAGATGAGAGGAGCCAGAGGAACGGATGAGAAGCTGTTTCGGAAGCCCCGAGGAAGGCAAAACTGAATGGAATCATGCTCAAAGCCAGGCCCCTTCCCTTGTTTTAGGCCCCGCTGCATCCCCGGCTGGCTCATTCCCACTCGTTCCTGGCTGAACTCTGTCCTACCCCAGAAGCCAGTGACCTAACCGTGAGTCTGCACCACCACCCCGTCCTTAAGACTTTGCCTTGTCTGCACACAGAACAAATGTCCATGTGATAAAGACATTTTAAAATAAAATCATATTTAATGCAGTATCTTCTAAAGTCTCTTCAGGATGAGTCAGGGCAAATTAAGTTAAGGAGGCATTTCAAGTGGAATATCAAACCAAAGGAAACTTTGAACGATATTATGCAATATGATCACCCTGAAATATAGTGGGACTCCTCCCTGATTCTGATTTAAGAACTATCTTTTATATTTTATTTTGGAAAAATAATTTTTAAGTATAGGTAATAGGAAAATGAACCCCCGTGTAGCCATGATCTGCTTTAATAATTACCAGTGTATGGCCAATCTTGTTTCACCTGCATATCTTCCCATTTTCCCCATTCCCCCCATGGATTATTTTAAAGCAAATCCATGCAGCAAATTATTTCATCCATAAGTATTTGGGTATGTATCTCTACGAGACACTAGTATTTCTTACAACATCACTATCATACCTCAAAAAATAACAATAATTCCTTAATCATAAAATATTCAGTCAGCGTTTAAATTCTTCGGGGCATTTTTAAAACCATAAGTCATGCAATAGAGGACAAAGCTAAGAGCACTACTAATATTCTACTAGTAGAATACCACTCCAAGGAAGAGTGAAGTAAAATCAAACCACCAACCCTGAGACACACATAATCACATCATAAATGCTCCCGAAGCCAAAAGCCCGCAGTGGGCAGCGAGACCACACCACCTTGCCTTATCCTGTACATGCCCTCCACCCCCACCCCAGCTTCACTCTGCCATGGTGTATCTGTTCCTTTGAGGACACTGCATATGACACTCTTTTTACAGCCAATTGCTTACAAAATTGAGGGGAATTATTACTTCCCACAGCACTGTAGCAAGGCCTCGACTTTGTGACACAGAAAGGCTGGTAGTAGACAATCACAGAGCACCAAGTAGGGCTGCTGAAAAGGGCCCATTTGCAGAAATGAAGATGAAAGAATGACTCTTGGCGGATGGATAATGGTGAAGAAAAGGGGCTCTTGGGTTGGACAGTCTGGGTCCTAATTCCGGCTCTCAGTTTACATGCTGCGTAACCTTAAACAAACTGCTTATTTTATTTGTACCTTAATTTCCATGTTAAGTGAGAGCAATAGCAAAATCTATCTCAGAGCCCGATGTTGAAACTGAAAAGGGATAATGCATAAAAAAATATCTGGATGATCAACTGCCCTCGATGCAAGACTTCTAGTGCTAAAACGGGGAGAGTACCGGGCAAACTGGGCAGTTTGGTCACTCTACACAGAAAGTATTCAATAAATATTAACACTTCCCAGTGGTAGTAGCAATTGAGGTAGAAGTAGTGTTTTAGTTCCTAATCAAAGGAGATGATAATAGCCTATTTTCCAAACTATTCCAAAACAGAATCTACTCTCTCTATATCTAGTGATCTCCCCAAATCTGGAAGCATTCAAACGCATTGAAAGGGAATATGTGTCCAATTTAGTGGACTTGATCCATGGATCCGAAACCTAACTGAATCAGTGGACTGTCCTTAAAATGAGTCTCTGCCTGGGTCCCTTGACTTCATATATTTTATTTGGGGCAGGGAGCTCTCTATCCTTGTTAAAGTTCCTTGGTTGATTCCAATCAGCAGCCAACTTAATTACTTCCAAAATTTCTTCTAATCCTCAAGTTTTATGTTTCAAAAAATTTCTAAAATTCTCTAGTTTCAAATCCAAAAATATATATTAGATTCCCAGGAGGACCAGACATGTAAGTCTAAAAACTTGCCCCAAATGAAACAAAACCTTATCCATATGTTTGGGGATGTTTTATGGGTTTTGAGGTGAGTTGTTGTTGGGAGGGGGTTCCAACATTTAGAGGGGGTTGTAGCAGTGATTTCCACACATGTGTAAACACAGTCCTGAGAATCTACACGTTTTGAGCACAGCTCCGTGTGACTCCTGTGTGAGCAAGTGTGGATCATGTCTGTGGGATGGGAATTAATTCGGCAAAGGTGTATCTTAAAAGATTCCGGCTTGCTGATCTCTGAATATTGCCTTCACCTGGTCCTGTCTGCCAC